>WOVY01002498.1:0-17222 GCA_013436015.1 Rhipicephalus annulatus | reverse complement strand
AATGCCGCATGTCGATGTTGTTAGGCACCTACTGAAGTCTTGCGCTGCTTCCTGCTCTTATGAATTCTGCCAGACCACCTGACAAGCCAAACGCGCCATGCAACGCTGGCGGCACGTGTCAACACACCACGCGCTGACAAAAGAAGGCTGGCGGTTTTTCGAAGGAGCCGGACGCGGCGAGACGCAAAAGAAGAGGTTGACGAGCTTTTCACTAGCGAGCTCAGGATAAACTTTGTGTATTTTGTCGACGGGCACAAGTTCGCCATAATTAAATAGCTGTTTTAGCTTCCGGCGTTGCATTAGTTCGTTAAAAACTGGTGGAGGTGCTGGGTATGATTCCAAGCCCATCTCAGGTTAGGGAACATAGCCCAGAGCCCCGAAGGTTGGAGCCAGCGCAGTTGACTCCCGTACACCAACGCACGAGTCGCCGCCTACGAGGTGAGCAGCCGGGAGTTTGGTGCCCTCTTCGATTCTTGGAGTCAGTGGAGGACGTAAGTTCCGGAGCGCCTGCAATGGCCGCCCAAGCGACTTTATTTCCATCGCACATCGTCATGGACCCACCCAGAATACCAGATGTCTTCCACGGTGATATTTTCGAGGATTGCGAGGACTGGCTTGACGGTTTTCAAACGCGTCGCCAGACTGAACGGTTGGAACGAAGACAGGAAACTTCGCTACGTCTACGTGGCACTGCAAGATTCTGCGCGTACGTGGTTCGAAAACCACGAAGCGTCCTTATTATCGTGGGACGACTTTCGAAGAGAGTTTCTTGCTACGTACCCAAACATGGACCACAAAGAAAAGGCGGAGGCCGCTCTTCAGACGCGAAACCAACGAAACAACGAGAGCGTCGCCATGTACATTGAAGACATGTCCCGACTGTTCCGCCGGGCCGACCCGAACATGGCTGAGGAAAAGAAGTTGCGGCACCTGATGCGTGGAGTGAAAGAGGAGCTTTTTGCAGGCCTGGTGCGTAATCCACCCCGCTCTCTTGCTGAGTTCAAATCAGAGGCGACAATGATAGAGAAGACCCTGAAGCAGCGCGCGCGCCAATACAACAGGGACGTAAGCGTCTCATCTGTTAGCGCGGCGTCGACCACCCTCACGAGTAACATTGACCTCTTGCGTGAAATGGTGAGGGCTGTCGTAAGGGGAGAACTTCAGAAAATACAAATGACTCAAGGTCATCCAGCTATGTCCTCACTTGCCGACGTTGTGCGCGAAGAAGTGCGGCAAGCAGTTCTTCAACCACAACCTCAGATACTACAGCGCGCACAACCGGAGCCTTCGCCTCAGTTGTCGTACGCGCAAGTAGTACGACAGGACCTCGGACGCATGAATAGGATGGCTACGACTGCTGTGATGCCTCCGACGTTTTCTCCGAGTACGCCACTACCAATGCCGGAAGCAAGACCACGTAAGAGCGATGTATGGCGCACTGTAGACCGGCGGCCCCTCTGCTACCACTGCGGAAAAGCAGGCCACCTTTACCGGGCATGCCAGTATCGTCGAGCGGGACTGCATGGTTTTCTAGTCAATGCACCGTGCCCGCGGAACGGTGAACGGCCCTACGAAATCGAAGAGTACTTGTCTTCACGATATTCACCTCAAGACATGCAACAACGGGAGTCACGTTCGACAGCACCGATGCGCTATCGGTCGCCGAGTCCACGTCCGTCATCAAATCTCCGAAGACCACGTTCTCCTAGCCCGCGGCGGGAAAACTAGAGCCAGCGACCTCTGGAGGTGAGGCCGCTGATATACTGACAACTGAAGACCCTCCATTGTTATCCCGACAGGACAGCGGCAGTTACGCAACAACGGACAAGTGCAGTAGTAGCGACGTTACTTCCGAGATATTAGTCACGATCGACGACGTCGAGGCCATCGCGCTAATAGACACTGGTGCAGACTATTCCGTTGTCAGTAATTCTCTCGTGAGGAAGCTGAAGAAAGTGATGACTGAATGGACCGGACCTCAGATACGTACCGCTGGAGGGCACTTAGTCCCGTGGGCTTGTGCACCACAAGGATCGGAATAAGAGGATTCGTGTATGTCGGCAGCTTTATTGTGCTTGCTGAATGCTCCCGTGAACTGATTATAGCCATGGACTCTTGCAAACAAACAATGCAGTCATCGACTTGCAAGAGTCCAAGGTTTCGTTATCTACAAAGAATGCTGTCGCCATCTGTCACGCGGAGAAACCCATCGTTCTACCTCTCCGCATTATGGACGAAGATGTAACCGTGCCGCCACGTTCCAGTGTATCCGTTCTTGTGGGGAGTGAAGTTCTCCGTGACTGTGACGGATTAGCGGACGGAAACATCGGACTGCTACTAGAAAAAGGACTATGCATGGCAAGAGGCCTGGTGAGCCTTCGTGATGGATGTGCGTATGTCCTATTAACTACCTTTGGAAATGAGCTGCAGCATGTCGCGAAGGGAACATCCGTAGCATCGCTGCATGAGTATGCGCTAGTCTCAGATGTTTGCACTCTTGATAAAGCTTCAGAGACAGTAGATAACGTACTCCAAGCAGTAGACATTGACAGAGAGCTCTCATCATCTTAGAAAGAACAGATTGCTGACCTCATCAGAGAGTTCGCCGAGTGCTTCTCGACCTCGTCAAAAGTTGGACGTACTCCCGTCGCAAAGCATCGCATCGTGGTCGACGAACATGTGAGACCTGTGCATCAGCGCCCATACCGAGTAGCGCCAAAAGAAGAGAAGCCATCAAGAACCAAGTGCAGGAAATGATCAACGATGACGTAATCCAGCCATCCAACAGTCCCTGGGCATCACCGGTTGTGCTAGTCAAAAAGAAGGACAACACGCTGTGATTTTGCGTTGACTACAGAAAGCTGAACCAAGTCACAAAGCGTGATGTCTACCCACTTCCGCGGATCGATGATGCCTTGGATAAGTTACGCAATGCTCACTTCTTTTCGTCATTGGACTTAAAAAGTGGATATTGGCAGATCGAGGTGGATGAACGAGATCGCGAGAAGACGGCGTTTGTGACCCCAGAACGGACTGTACGAGTTCAAAGTGCTCCCCTTCGGTTTGTGCTCTGCTCCCGCTACCTTCCAGAGGATGATGGACACTGTGCTTTCCGGACTCAAGTGGCAATCGTGTCTTGTCTACCTCGACGATGTAGTGGTTTTTTCTTCTACCTTCGAGCAGCACATCCACCGACTGAGAACGGTACTGGATGCCATTCGCGCGGCAGCACTGACCATCAAACCGGAAAAGTGTCACTTTGGATTTCGTCAGCTTCGGTTCCTCGGGCACATAGTCAGTTCGGAAGGCGTCCGCCCGGACCCGCAAAAGATTGCAGCAGTTGAAAATTTTCCGAAACCGCAAGACAAAAAAAGCTGTCAGACGATTCCTGGGACTATGTGCCTACTACAGACGCTTTGTGGAAAACTTTGCTAAGGTCGCTGAGCCTTTGACACGGCTAACAAAAGAAAGTGTAGCATTCTCTTGGCGGGAAGAACAAGAAGCAGCTTTCTCAGAGTTGCGACGCCGTTTGCAGTTTCCTCCAATACTTGCCCATTTTGATGAAGAGGCCGATACAGACATACATACCGACGCGAGTAACGTTGGTCTCGCTGCCATCCTCATTCAGTGGCAGAATGGAGAAGAAAAGGTGATCGCTTACGCGAGCTGCACTCTATCGAATGCTGAGTCTAATTACTCAGCGACAGAGAAAGAGTGCCTCACAGTTATAGAGGCCATCAGCAAGTTTCGCCCATACCTCTATGGGAGACCGTTTCGAGCAATCAGTGATCATCATTCCTTGTGTTACCTGGCAAATATCAAGGACCCTTCAGGAAGACTTGCTAGATGGAGCCTGCGGCTGCAGGAACATGACATCACTGTGGTCTACAAGTCCGGTCTCAAGCACAATGACGCGGATTGCCTGTCTCGCGCACCTGTTGAGTCTCCATCATCTGACCAAGAACAAGACATCCCATTTCTTGGAGTTCTGAATGTGTCGGAGATGGCTCGTCTTCAGCGAATGGACCCGGAACTACGCCCGCTTATCCAATACTTGGAGGGTCACTAAAATAAGGTACCATGAGTTTTCGTCCGTGGATGGACATCCTATGTCCTCCGGAACGACGTCCTATACAAGCGCAACTTCGGAAACAGCGGTGAGACGTTTCTGCCTCTTCCACCATCATCACTGCGAACAGAAATATTAGAAGCGTGTCATGACGACCCGTCGGCTGGCCATATGGGTAGTAGTCGCACTTTGGCCAGAATTCGCCGGAAGTATTATTGGCCGAAATTAAGAGATTCAGTGCCCCATTATGTCAAGTCATGCCGGGATTGCCAAAGACGCAAGATACCACCATCGAAACCAGCGGGTCTGTTGCAACCAATAGAGCCACCAAAAAGGCCATTTAAGCAAGTGGGAATGGATTTGCTTGGTCCATTTCCTCTCTCTTCATCGGGAAAGCGCTGGATTGTTGTAGCAACAGACTACATGACTCGATATGCTGAGACATCAGCTCTCGCAAAAGGAACGGTGAACGAAGTAGCCCACTTTTTCGTCACTCAGATTGTACTACGACATGGCACACCGCAGGTTGTCATTACGGACAAAGGAACATCATTTACTGCCCGTTTGATGCAGTCTGTTATGAAGCACACCCACACCGACCATAGGAGGACTACAGCATACCATCCGCAAACAAACGGATTAACCGAAAGACTCAACAGAACTCTCGCCGACATGATCTCGATGTATGTGGACGTTGAGCACCAGACATGGGACAGTATTTTGCCTTATGCAACATTTGCGTACAATACCACAGTGCAAAAAACGACACACTTCACGCCAAGTTGAAATGAAATTTCAACTTGTTTATGGTCGGACGGTCACAACGACCTTAGACGCGATGTTACGCGATATATATATATATATATATATATATATATATATATATATATATATATATATATATATATATATATATATATATATATATATAAGGGAAAGAAGTGTATACCTAAGGACTCGTTTTTCTGTGTTTTGACCCAATATTAATGAGATCTAACCGACAGTAATGCCGCCCCGCCACGGTGGTCTAGTGGCTAAGGTACTCGGCTGCTGACCCGCAGGTCGCGGGATCAAATCCCGGCTGTGGCGGCTGCATTTCCGATGGAGGCGGAAATGTTGTAGGCCCGTGTACTCAGATTTGGGTGCACGTTAAAGAACCCCAGGTGGTCAAAATTTCCGGAGCCCTCCACTACGGCGTCTCTCATAATCAAATAGTGGTTTTGGGACGTTAAACCCCACAAATCAATCAATCCGACAGTAATGCCAAGGAATGTACAGGAGAAGTTATTAGAACCAATGGAATGTAAATAAGAAGAAAAAAAAGTGGGTGAAAAAATAACCAGCCGTGAGCAGGAATCGAACAACCCAAATTGAACCAGTGTTTTTTTTTTGTGACTGTGATGTGATGTGGGTGATCTTTACCGGATTTCAATTAGTTATATGTTCCGCATTTTTAATAATGATGGCATGGTAAGAACAGATGCAGAACTGCACCAGTATAGGCGTAAATACCCCAGCGAATTATTTGTGAAATAATGATATGCGACACAATGATTAGCTTAGCTTTGGCCATGGTGTCAGCTTTGAATGTCGCCCATCCTAGACTCCTGTCTTGATTGTTATCAGCCAATTGCGGTTGTGGCTGACTCATCTGTAAACTACATCTATGGCATCAAAGTCGTTGTTCACTGGGTGTACTTCAATGTCGTAGCCTGAAAAGGTAAACATACGATTCGAAGTGATGCCGCCTATCGCAGGGGTGGCAAGTCTTGCTATAAACCAGATAATGTTTGGGAGTGAGGAATCGAACACACCAATTACACTAGTATGGTTGCCTCAACATCCCTGAGGCGCATCATCTTATCGTGATACCTGAGTTTATATACTTTAGCATGGTTTCACACCTCGATCGGAAGATCTGCGGTCTTGATTTCTCGCGTCGTTATCGGCGTGCTTCGTGGCGTAACTACGTTCTTTTAGGGCTCTTAGGTTTCTTGCACGCGTAGTTCTGACGAGTTGCTGTCCCTGTCGCGCTGCACATACTAAGGGCTTTTTCAAATATTAACTGTTTATTCCTGAAGCTTTTCTTCTGTAGCCATGGTGAATTCGTCGCAAAGACGATTTGATCACGAACCATGCTATCCAATGAGAGCCCGTATTTGCAATGCACTTTTTGTTTCTTCACAACTCAAAAGGAATCACTCGAATTTTTCAGCCTCAGCCTGCAAACGTGTTCTAAATAGCGTGAAGTTGTGATACACCTCTATCACATTTCCACCAGCGACAGTCAGCAGGACTGTCGTCGTTGCTTTTGAGGATTTAATACTTATGTGTGCTTTAGCTCCAATTTTTGTACAAAAGGCTCAAACTACACTTTATCCCGCCCCGCTGCGGTGGTCTAGTGGCTAAGGTACTCGGCTGCTGACCCGCAAGTCGCGGGATCAAATCCCGGCTGCGGCGGCTGCATTTCCGATGGAGGCGGGAAATGTTGTAGGCCCGTGTGCTTCCATTTGGGTGCACGTTGAAGAACCCCGGGTGGTCGAAATTTCTCGAGCCCTCCATTACGGCGTCTCTTATAATGGTATGGTGGTTTTGGGACGTTAAACCCTACATATAAATCAATCATCAACACTTTATCCTACCTTATATGCATAAGTAGAGTAGGTACATCTTAGACGGGGCAATAATGACGATGATAGTGGTGGAGAGAGGGACATTTTTATAAAGAAAGGATATCAAAAGCATGATGGGGGGAAAAATGTCTGTGCTGTGCCGAATTCTGCCTCTGGTCTCGTATCGCAATGCACGTGGCAGCTGCTTTTTCGTCGAAGTTTATTGTCTTTGTTTCTTTATTTCGCCCCCCCACCCATTTTTTGAATAGTCCCATCTAACCATCGCTTAATGTCCATCGTATTCACCGATAGCCTGTTCAAACAACCCTCGAGCGGGAGAGCCTTCAGTAATTCGTTCAACTTACATTTGAGGGCACTCAAAGCGCCGCGCGTTGTTATCTTACCGTAACGTGAAAGTTTTGTTACTTCTGGATAAGAGCTACAAGCTTTGTATTGATTTTTTTCTCCAGAGTCAGTATTTAAAAAGGTAAGTAAGCCATATTTGTTAATTACCGTGCTTGGCGGCTCAAAAAATATTCTGACGTGCTACACACAGCTAAGAACAATACTGCGCTAGCTGAAGACGCGTAGCACTCATTTTTAATTTTTATTGCTTAGGGCTTTTTAGCTGAGGCATCTGAGGCACATACGCATATGCGTATGCGGTAAAGCCAAGGGAAAACGATGCTCGAATGAAAAGTCTTTATCCCACTTCTTTTATCTTTCTAGACCCCTACCGGCACCAAGAGTGATCGGGTGACGACACCCCCCCGTTGGACCCCCCCAGAGGTTAATCAGGTCTATAAAACGAGTCGTTAGGGTGTCGCATAGTTCTTGGTAAGGTAAGGCCAACAACACAACATCCTTCCTGTGCTGTCTATTCTTCCTGTGCCAATTCGATTCATTCTGCTTATTTTTGTTGCTGCTGGTATTCCCCTACCAAAAACTATGTAAAATGAGAGCCCGCGAAGTGTTCGTAGCAGTCTCTGCTTTTGTCATGGACAAAACACTGCACCAAGAATCGTTTACGATAAATGTGTTTTTTTAGCTTCATGATTTGACAATCACATAATCGGATGTACGGCAGCTCTTAGAAATTTGATGTCGAGGACCTTACAAGAAGGTCCTGTTTTGTGCTTGTTGAGGTCGAGTCGACTAGAGACTACCATACGGGGCATAGTGAATTTCGAGGCATCGTTGTGACTTTGATTTAAGCTTTGATCTCACGCTGTCCTAATTTTCGCCGAAAAAGCCAGTGACTAGATTTTTGATGACATTTGCATTAGTACTTTAGTAGCCACTCCCCTGAAGATCCTCGCAAGACTAGAAAAGGCAGCGGCAACACTCTCTGCCCACACGGGCTCTGAACAGTTAGATGGTTAAACGTGCGTTAGTCGTTTTCAGAAAAAAGTACAACATAAACTTTATTGCCAAATCAAGCAGATTCAAGTCCGGCGGCATTTTAGTGGGCATGGGCAACCACTGCGGATGCAGTTCCTTATTATTCGATATGTCTCAGCGGACCAGACCCAACTACGCTTTCAGCGGTAATTTGAAGTCATCCTGCTTGCGATGATAAAACCGAGAAGGAAGAAGTCACAATGGAGTAAACATGGCGTATGAGCCAGGCCACGTCGTCCATTCATCGCAGCGTCACACACACACACACACATATATATATATATATATATATATATATATATATATATATATATATATATATATTGTCATGACCAAGAAAGACGCTGGTGCTTTGGCGCGCGGGTAGCTAGAGGAAAGAAGAGAAAGACGAAGTGCAGAATAAGAACAGCTGGCCCAGGATCGGGTGTGGTCCCTTGTTCTCTG
Organism: Rhipicephalus annulatus; assembly: GCA_013436015.1. Lineage (NCBI taxonomy): Eukaryota > Metazoa > Arthropoda > Arachnida > Ixodida > Ixodidae > Rhipicephalus > Rhipicephalus annulatus. The sequence continues at coordinate 8,696 of WOVY01002498.1, read as the reverse complement.
CCTCGCTCATCACAATGGCGCAGTCGACGAAGAAGTAGTCTTACGTCCCGGCTTCGTCATCCAGGACAGCCGTGATACGCGCCGCTTGAGGACGGCGTCAAGGCCTCCTCGGCGGCTGCAGTACACAAGGGACGCCGTCCACGCGTCCTTGGCTATGGATTCTGCCGTCAGCGCAAGCCGACAAGTGAACCCTCTACGGGAAGCCACCGTTACGTGTCTTCGTGGTTCGTCGGCATCGCGGACTTCTCCATCGAGCATCGCCGTTCACGCTTCCTTGGCAATGGGGTCCCACCCGCCGCTTCAGCTACCCTTCAGACCACCAGTGGACGGCGTTCAGGCCTCCCCCGGGGTTGTTGGGCATGACCTTATTGACACCCTGCCACCGTTTCACGGCAGGGATCCGCACCGGATCCTGTCCTTTGGGAATGCCGCTTACGCTTCCCATGGCCTACATTCCCGTTGCCGCACTCTTTCAACAAAAGAGCCTCCACGGAACGCCGTCCAGACTTCCCCGCTCGTCGACCTCACCGGGGTGAGTGCTGCAATTACTTCTTACTCAAATACCACGATCATTGACTCTTCGGTCGCAACGCCCGACAGCACCGCGGACCTGCGGCATACCATCGCGCTACTACGCGTCGAGACTAACGAACTGACAGCGTTGATCGCCGAACGAGCCCCTACAATGTTGCCAGCATTGTGTGACATTAACGCAGCGTTGGATGTAGCTGCCTCATACGGCCTTGAGGCAAGCACACCGGAGCAACGCAGGGAGCTTCGGTCTTCTCTGATCGATCTCTCACACCAGCTCGACTGCTTCGCGTCGGTGATCTCTGCGTTGCCACCTGCCACCTCACAATCACCAGCCATCTGCGAACTACCGGAATTCCACGGGGTCCGGAACGACGCCGACAGCTGGGTTGCAACCGTCAACGCGATAGCAATGCGTGAGGGCCTGGACGGAATCTCAGAAATGGACCGTGGCTGTAGACCGTCTTCGGGAAGGTGCAGCGGCATGGCACCGGTATGAAGGTTGGAAGCAGAAGTCATGGGCGGAGTGGAGCTTCAAGCTCATAGCTGCCTTCGGCCGGACACTCTCCGATCTCCCTTCCACCACACAGTCCAACCTGACCGGTACCGAGGATGGAGTTCAAGAAGGGTTCCATCTCGAGGCTCCAGCTGAGCACTCCAGTTCTCCACATGAGCTTCCAGACTCGTCGCTGGTACCGGACCCAAATTCGTGTCAGCCATCGGCCACCCCGACCTCTTTTGTGGGGGGAGATACAGAGGGGCACGGGGTAGCTGGACGCTCTGTACCCTCTGTAACAAGAAGAGACAGAGATGGCGGCGCAGAGGCTCCTGCGTCAAATCATGATGCCCGGGCATCGCAGCCTGTCCAGAACGTCGACGGCAATGAAGAGCAGTGCCCCAAACTGTACCAGTGGAATTGCCTGCTAAGCGTGCTGCGAGCGCCACGAGGTAGCCATGGTCACCGACCAGAGTGTTCGACAGCCCCGCAAGACGAGTCATCGCGTCCACGAGAGGGACCCCACAGACGCAGTCAATATGATGACAGCTTCACAGAATGTCCGGCTGCAGGTTGCAAGACCGGCCATGAATTATGTTTTCTGCCACACATCACAGAAGTTGCGTACCCACTCTCGACACCAGTCAAGGCACCTAACGTGTCTTTTGGGATACGCTTTCGGCAACCCTCGTCTGGCATTTTACATCAGCCGCTGATTTTGTGGCCCGTCAGAAGCACGCTGTCAGGTGCATGTTTGGCTGCTTCCCACAGAGAGCCTCTGCATGGCCGAGACCTACCAAAACGATGCAGCCAGTCTCGACCTCCCGATAGACTTGTGGCAGACTCCGGCACCCAGTTCCCGCGTGGCCGAGGCAGACCTCCGAGATGCAGCCAGTATCGACCACCAGATCTACTTCTGGCAGATACCCGGACCAAATCGCAGCATAGCGAGAGCGTCGGTCGCAACGGGGCAGCCAGTGCCGGCCGCCTGAGTCCACAGCACTTTTTCAAGAGGCATCGTGGTGGGCAAAAGAGCGACCAGCTCGAGGCAGCCAGTGCCATCCACCAGAGAAGCTTCCCCCAGACCGTCGCTCTTTGTTGCATTGTGGTCCGGGCTGACCATCACGATGCAGCCAAGCCCACCCACCAAAAACGTTGCCGCCAGCTCCGCGCGCGCGCAGTCATGGCCGAGTGTCATGACCAAGAAAGACGCTGGCGCTTCGGCGAGCGGGTAGCTAGAGAAAAGAAGAGAAAGACGAAGTGCAGAATAAGAACAGCTGGCCCAGGATCGGGTGTTGTCTCTTGTTCTCTGCCTCGCTCATCACAATATATATATATATATATATATATATATATATATATATATATATATATATATATATATATATATATATATATATATATATATATAAGGGAAAGAAGTGTATTTTGACACAATATGAATGAGATCTAACAGACAATAATGCCAAGGAATGTATAGGGGAAGTTATTAAAATGGAGTGTATATAAGAAGAAAGAAAAGTGGGTGAAAAATTAACCAGCCGTGAGCAGGAATCGAGCCTACGACCTTCGAATAACGCGTTCGATGTTCTAACCACTGAGCTATCACAGCGGCCTTCCCTCCATCCACTTTTTTGGGTTTTATGTGAATTTAGAAGTAGGAGTGTCAGTCAGCGCCATCTGTATGTAGCCAAGCGGCGAGTGTGAAACACCCTTTTATGCGCATGTGTGGCGTCACGTAGCACGTGAACTTATGATGGCGCTGACTGACACTCCCACTTCTAAATTCACATATAAACCCAAAAAAGTGGATGGAGGGAAGGCCGCTGTGATAGATTAGTGGTTAGAGCATCGAACGCGTTATTCGAAGGTCGTAGGTTCTATTCCTGCTCACGGCTGGGTATTTTTTTCAAACAAAGTTCTAATAACTTCCCCCATACATTCCTTGGCATTATTGTCTGTTAGATCTCATTATATATATATATATATATATATATATATATATATATATATATATATATATATATCCACGCTTTTTTTGCCTCTTGAACAAAAGCTGTTTTCTTAAAGATTGGTGAGAACGCGAATGCATTCGATAAAGTGATCATAACCGACTGTTTTAAAGCATTCATACTTACACCTTCTTTATCTCGCATTCAGTAGGATGCGTTACATTCTGAGCAGCTACCACCTATTGCAACAATGCTAGACTGCACGTGTTGGTTTAGCATAATTGAAGTGTAAGGCGCGACGACAACGGACAGGGGTCTCTCTCTGTGTGTGTACTTTCACTCTGTCCGTTGTCGTTCTGGCGTCTTACACTTCAAATATACCGGCAGTTATTTCAAGGAAAGTAGCATTATTCTCGCAAGTGACTCCAGTGCTGTTCGAGTGTTGCTCAAAGGACATTTTTCGGTCTCCTATTCTTATTCTGTCCTATTTATATAAAAGATTTCCAATTTGGCACATAATTGAAGACTCAGGTATCAAAGGTGGTGCCAGAATAATTTACTGGAAAGTAGTGGGGAGGGGGGTGCATAAAAAATGAGTATCTTCAACGGGGGCAGGGAGGCTGGGAACGTATGGGCTGCGCAATGAATGATTGATGTTTGGCGGGGGGCATCTGCCTCCTCTGCTGGCGCCAACCCTGCTGGGTATTTGATATGACGGAAAATTAGGCCACTGTGTCAACCGCAATTGAGATGTTTTAGATGTTCACTTATATTGCGGATCATGAAAGCTGTGAGCTGGGTAATCGGCACTTCCGTGCAATAAAGACTCCCAACTTCTCCCTTTTTCTAGTAAGAAGTCCTTCGCTACTCTCGATACGTAATATCAGCTGTGCTTGGTGGTTCCCTATGTAAGAACTCTCAAGTACCTAGCAAACCTTTCTCTAATATTTCTTGGTCTGCCCACATGGGCATGATATCCAGTAAATCGCGTTCTTGTCTTGCTTCTTCATAAACCAATTTACGAAAACTCGTTGCGCATGTAAGCCTTTCCTTCGGGAACCTTTACATTACTAAAATACGTAAATGAATAAATGTTCTTTAAAAGCAAAATTTACATAACAGTTGCATAAAAATACTAATGAAAGCAACAATGTTAATTACAGAAATATGAATTTGTGCCAATGCGTCTCAACTCCCGGAGTATCAACACGCGCAGACGTTTTTCAAGCACACAGCGAGGCGTAAGAGACGCGGCAGTGATTGATGAGACTGGCGCGAGTTCATTGTTCTCTCGTTTTGCAACAGCTTCTCCAAGTGCGCGGTGCCAGCCGCCGCCCGGGAATTTTCAGAAGGTCTCACTCGGCACACCAGTCGTTATTTGCTCTCGGTAGCACTCGTGACGCAGCCCCAACGAGCAACCGCAGGGAGCTCTAAGCCACACGCACGTCGCCCTCGATCGCGCTTTGTCATTTCGCTGGCTGACGCATGCAGTGACGAAGCTCGGTCATCGGCGCTCCTCCGCGTGAAACGGTGCCGGGCTCAGCGTGCTGGTGTAATCACCGCCCACAGCTACGACCGGGTCTCGACAGCAGCGCGGGATGGCACCGGCGCCTAGCTCCCACGGCCAGCGCAGCGGTGTGCACCTTGTGAGCCTCGAGTGCCCGGAGAGCGAAGACGAGGTCGGCCAATACCTGTTCCCGGCGCTCATGTCCATCGCCATGTGTGCGCTTGCGGCACTCGGTGTGCTCTTCTCCCTGGTGGTCAGCCTGCCCTGGATCGTGCTCACACTGGTCAGCCTGAGTGGCCTGCTGTGCATTTGGTACGACGTGGCCAAAGAGAGGCGCCATCGGGCACTTCTGCGTCAGTTTCACGTGTGCGCCAGTGCGTCCCCGCGCGACGCCGAGGACTGGATCAAAACGCTGCCGCGTGCCGCTAACGTTGCTGCTCCTCGGGCCGGCATGAGTGAGGCGGACATGCTCCTTTTGTGCGCGCGATCCAAAATGTACAACAGCCTGTGACTGCGTTGGCCTGCCGCACTGAAGCGTGTCCGCTGAAATACGTGCATTTATGCCTGCAGATGTCCACTGACAATTGCCGCGCCGGAAGCGATGTGAAGACATCGCGAAGCGTAACCATCTGAACTCCTCCGCTGCCGAAAATACGCGTTTGTGTCATGCATTTGCCCCCTCTGATACATGTAGTTAGTTGCCAAGTGTAAACAAGTTAAGCGTCACCTACTCGTGCATTGTTGGGTCCGACGGTTCAACCAGCAGTTCTCCAGGTGTGCTTTAGTGAAACAGTGTGCATTCGCAGATGGCAGTCAGTTAATATGTGAGACACGTCATATTGAAAGCACAAAGAAAAAAAAAAGGCCAAGCACACAGGATGCTGAGGCTGCGCAACAATAGCCTCGATGTTGTGTCACCAGTTCATTTTACAATGCTGGCCATTTTTTATACGTGCCCTAAATAGGCTTGCGCGTCTTCATTGTTAATGTAATTTTCATTCATTCACGCCTAGGTACAAAATAATCAAACGTCCATTTGTTCACCTTTTTTATATGCTCAGACATAGGTCTGAGATAGCACTGACGCACAGATGCTACAGGGCCGAGTCTACTTCTGCCAACAAGGCATTATTAACTGCAATAAACCAAGTATGTATATATACCTTAGTTTACTAGTTTATTCACGTCTCCTTGTATTTATTGACGATATTACAGCGAAAGCTATTATGAGATCATGACTAGGGTCATGCGCAGTTGCATGTCGTCCGCCGCCGCCGGTGTCCGTAACCATATCGCGCGAAATTAGAAAAAAAAACATTGCACCAATGACACAGTTGGGCTTGAACCCGTGTCCGCTGGGTGCCAGCCCAACATTCTGCCGCTGATATATTAATATAGGGCTTAACGTCCCAAAACCACCATATGATTATGAGAGACGCCGTAGTGGAGGGCTCCGGAAATTTCGACCACCTGGGGTTCTTTAATGCGCACCCAAATCTGGGCACACGGGCGTACAACATTACCGCCTCAATCGGAAATGCAGCCGTCGCAGCCGGGATTCGATCCCGCGACCTGCGGGTCAGCAGCCGAGTACCTTAGCCACTAGACAATCGTGCACTGATTTACGCGGGCGCTTGTAACTTGTCAAACTTGCCTTAGGCCGGCATGACCTTACACCAATGGCACAGTGGGGCTCGAACCTGGGTCCACTGGGTGCCAGCCCAGTATTCTACCACTGAGCTACACCGGTGCTTGTGACTTTTGTCAAACTTGCTTTAGGCAGGCTTGATGTCGGGAAAGCAATCGCGTTAATATGACCTATAATGCGTTTTACAACAGCGAAAGAACAACCAGTCGTCGCACAATGCTATTAGCGTAACGAGAGAACCATCCAATGCTCCGACCTATTACAAAAGCTTGTTCTCATTTCCCTATTAATTGTGGCGCATACTCACTTCTGCCATAATTCGTCATCATCGGTAGCCACTACATGGACGATCGGCAAAAAAAAAAATCCTAGAAAGGGTCAAGCGGATACCACGCTTCTCAGAAGAATGACGAAATATAGCACAGCGAATGCCGGCCTACTACCCAAAAGTTTATTATTAATGTCATAGCGGATACGAAGCAAGTGTGCTTGCACTAGTTACCCAATGAGTGTTTTGAAAAGGCTCTGAAAGGCCGCTCCTATAGCTTTCGCTGTGACTTTGCTGCGCCTACCGCACCGGTCTGGCGTGTTTTTCAAATTCATACGCTTCAGAAGTTGTAAAAAAAACTAGCTTTTTTAAGCACTCGTCTTTATTACATTAAAGGGGGCCTGCAACACTTTTTGAGCATGGTCAGAAACGCTGCCGATCGGTAGTAGAGGCTCACGTGAACACGCGAGCCAACTGTTATAGCGCAGCCACACGGCCTGGAATTCGCAATAAATTACCAAAGTCAGCTAAAAAATTGCTTTCTATTCCCTCGAAAAATAACAAAATACCCCCAAAAACTCAACCGCAGATGACCCTTGTATCAGCAATCAGCTGAATCGAACATAGCGCACTCGGCTGTCACGGAAATCGCCGAGAGAGGCCGTCACTTGTCCACGCGTGTGCGCGCGATTGCACTGAAAAGCCGCGTATTCTACAAAAAGAGGAAAAAAAAAGTGCCCAAGGTCACGAGGCGAGCGTGACATTTTTTGTTTGCCCCTCCCATCCCTCCCTGCTTACCTTCCAGCGCTTTCGGTTGGACGAGAGAAGAGAGAATGCGATTGCAGCGGTGTGACTAATCTTTGTAACTCCGCTCGTACTGGATGGATTCTTAACATTTTTGCGGCGGTCGGATATCGATTGCTTGAATGCCAAGTTTGTCGTGAGGCTTTAAATTTATTAGGAGGTCAGTGTGAAGAGTCTGAACTTACGTCTTCGTTGTTGAGTTGCTGGCACCATTGGAATTCACAGTGTTCAGTTTCACACGAGTTAAGCCTTTTGCCGAGGTTTTCATCGGATGATAACAATGTCGTATCGTGAGTTCAATGGCACTCTGGATTTTTTTACAACTCCTTTAAAATCAAAATAGGCGCAAAAATATTTTATGCCCACTTTGACCATGCCTGTTTCCTGCAGTGCCTGTTTCATTTTCAAAATATCACCGTGTCATCACGCAGTGTGTTCCCTGAATCGAATTTCGCTTTAGTTGTTTTGACGGCTCGCTGATCTTCGTCATATCATACAATACCCACTACGATCGAGCAAGTTTTTGGTTACGCCCAAGATTGGAAACGGTGAAACTTCACGGACCGTTTTTAGCTTTTCGTCATTTTTAAAACTATTGTAGCAGCTCACAATGCAGCAGGAGTGTGTATACCTGTTTTCCAGGATGACGAAAGAGCGCTGCTCTTAGCGTGCAAAATGCGACATAAAAGTGCCAAAGAACCCGATTTTCCGCGCGACCGGAACTTTACCCTCTTCTTCTCTAGAGTGGTGAACGGCGCTGGGAAACCTGAAGCCTGTCGTCCCTATTGGAGAGTTTCGGTGCCAGGGACATCGGGCCGCTTGTTGTACGCATCTTGTCGCGCTCCTTTGTATACTCTCTGCCGCGCCCATGCAGAATATAAAGAAACGCGAGGGTTTATGTGCACGTTAAATTTGCTATTACCCTCTCATTAATTGCCCCCACATTAAAAATTTCTATCACCGCGAGAGTCTTCTGGGGTTTGGTTGTAGGCTCGTTGTCCTTTCATGGCATATCTCAAAATCGACGCCATCCTCGGATTTCGTTCCATGTGAATGTGCTTTGCAACATAAGCGGTTACAATTCATAATATTTGCAATTTATTAGTAATTGTGGTTAGTAGTTAAAAAAGGTAAAACGTCAATTTTGGTAAATTACTGATTACGTATTCTGGCTTTCATACAAGCTACTCCACGTGGAGTGATTGAGCTGAAGAACTAATGTTATGCTGTCTGTTGCACAAAAAGCGTTACACCGTAGCGTTCAAAATTTCATTAAAATAATGTAGGGGAGATAATTGAATGATTTCTTCTCTGAACAGCTTGCACAAGAGAAGTATACGCTTGAACTTGGCTTCAGTCAAGCATACGTATCTACCTTTTTCAATTGGTTTCAACAATGCAACAGCATCGGTACGTATTGCTTACAAGAAACTTCCGGTCACTTTAAAGAGAAAGCTTGTTTTTAAGTTGTGCTAAAGTAAAGAAAGACT
>WOVY01002497.1:0-90058 GCA_013436015.1 Rhipicephalus annulatus | reverse complement strand
TTAGTTAGTACGTAAGTTAGTATGTAAGTTAGTATGTAAGTGTAAGTAGTAGTTAGTTAGGTTAGTAAGTTAGTAGGTTAGTTAGTAAGTTAGTAAGTTTGTAAGTTAGTTAGCAAGTTAGTTAGAAAGTTAGTAAGTCACTTAATAAGTTAGTAGGTTAGTTCACACGTAAGTAAGTTAGTAAGTTAGTCAGTCAGTTAGTACAGAAGTTAGTAAGTTAGTAAGTTAGTTAGTAGGTTAGTTAGTAAGTTAGTACATAAGTTAGTTAGTTAGTACATAAGTTAGTTAGTATGTTAAGTTAGTTAGTATGTAAGTCAGTTAGTACGTAAGTTAGTAAGTTAGCTGGCACGTAAGTTAGTAAGTTAGTTAGTTTGTACGTTAGTAAGTACGTAAGTTAGTATGGAAGTAAGTTAGTAAGTTTGTAAGTAAGTTATTTAGTAAACTTGTGAGTAGGTTAGTAAGTTTGTAAGTTAGTGAGCTAGTTAGTAAGTTAGTAAGTAATTTAGTAAGTTAGTTAGTAAGTTAGTACGTAAGTTAGTTAGTTAGTACTTAAGTTAGTTAATTAGTTAGTAAGTTAGTTAGTATGTAAATAGTTAGTACGTATGTTAGTAAGTAAGTTTAGTACGTCTAATATAATATATAATATATACTTATATTATAAGATATAATATTAATTATATATATTAAATATTACTATATATTATATACATTATATATAATATATATATATTAGTAGTAAGTTAGTACGTAAGTCAGTTAGTACATAAGTTAGTAAGTAAGCAAGTTAGTACTTAAGTAATTAGGTAAGTATGTAAGTAAGTACGTAAGTATGTAAGTAAGTATGTATTTTTGTTAGTAAGTTAGTACATTAGTTAGTTAGTACGTAAATAAGTTAGTAAGTTAGTTAGTAAAATTGTTAGTTAGTAAGTTAGTGAGTTAGGTAAGTCAGTTAGTAAGTTAGTACGTAAGTTAGTACGTAAGTTAGTTGGTAAGTTATACGTAAGTTAGTTAGTAAGTTAGTTAGTACTTAAGTTAGTTAGTACGTAAGTTAGTATGTAAGTTAGTATGTAAGTTAGTAAGTTAGTTAGTTAGTAAGTTAGTAGGTTAGTTAGTAAGTTAGTGAGTTTGTAAGTTAGTTAGCAAGTTAGTTAGAAAGTTAATAAGTCACTTAATAAGTTAGTAGGTTAGTTCACACGTAAGTTAGTAAGTTATTTAGTAAGTCAGTCAGTTAGTACAGAAGTTAGTAATTTAGTAAGTTAGTAGGTTAGTTAGTAAGTTAGTACATAAGTTAGTTAGTTAGTACGTAAGTTAGTATGTAAGTTAGTTAGTATGTAAGTCCATTAGTACGTAAGTTAGTAAGTTAGCTGGCACGTAAGTTAGTAAGTTAGTTAGTTTGTACGTTAGTAAGTACGTAAGTTAGTATGGAAGTAAGTTAGTAAGTTTGTAAGTAAGTTATTTAGTAAACTTGTAAGTAGGTTAGTAAGTTTGTTAGTGAGCTAGTTAGTAAGTTAGTAAGTTAGTTAGTAAGTAAGTTAGTACGTAAGTTAGTTAGTTAGTAATTAAGTTAGTTAATTAGTTAGTAAGTTAGTTAGTTAGTATGTAAATAGTTAGTACGTATGTTAGTTAGTAAGTAAGTTAGTACGTAAGTAAGTACGTAAGTAATACGTAAGTATGTAAGTACGAAAGTAAGTACGTAAGTAAGTACGTAAGTTAATACGTATAATATAATATATAATATATATTATATTATAAGATATAATAATAATTATATATATTAAATAATACTAATAATTATATACGTTATATATAATATATATATATATATATATATATATTAGTAGTAAGTTAGTACATAAGTCAGTTAGTACATAAGTTAGTAAGTAAGCAAGTTAGTATGTAAGTAATTAGGTAAGTATGTAAGTAAGTAAGTACGTACATAAGTGCGTACGTACATACGTAAGTACGTACGTAAATAAGTACTTAAGTACGAACTTAAGTACGTACGTAAATACGTACATGAGTACGTACATAAGTACGTACGTAAGTACGTATAATATAATATATAACAATAATATATATTAAAATATATTATAATATATTATAATAATAACGCATATATATATAAATATAATGTATACTAGTAGTAAGTTAGAAAGTTAGTCAGTAATTTAGTAAGTTAGTACGTATTTTAGTTAGTAAGTTAGTACGTAAGTTAGTAAGTTAGTACATAAGTTAGTTAGTAAGTAAGTAAGTACATAAGTAAAAACGTAAGTAAGTAAATACGTAAGTAAGTAAGTACGTAAGCGAGTACGTAAGTACGTATGTAAGTAAGTACGTAAGTAAGTGCGTAAGTAAGTACGTAAGTAAGTACGTAAGAGGGTACGTAAGTAAGTACGTAAGTAAGCACGTACGTAGGTACATACGTAAGTGAGCAAGTACGTAACTACGTAAGTAAGTACGTAAGTTAATACGCATAATATAATCTACATTATATAATAAGAATATATATGATAATAATATTATTAATTATATTTATTATATAATATATATAATAAATAATAGTAGTACGTTAGTACGTAAGTTAGTATGTAAGTTAGTAAGATAGTTAGTACGTAGGTAAGTAAGTTAGTACATAAGTTAGTTAGTAAGTAAGTAAGTACGTAAGTAAGTACGCACGTAAGATAATACGTTTAATATAATATATAATACATATTATATAACAATACTATATATTATAATGTTATATATTTTAATAATATATATATATATATATATATAATATATAATTGTAGTAAGTTATTACGTAAGTTAGTATGTAAGTTAGTAAGTTAGTTATTTAGTTAGTAAGTTAGTACGTACATAAGTACGTAAGTACATAAGTAAGTACGTAAGTAAATACACATAATATAATATATATTATATAATATTATTATATATTGCCACGTTCCATTTCCCAAGTTTTTGTTATCTTCCCAAAACACCACACCAATCTCAGCGCGAACCGCGCCTGCAGTTTTCTAGAAGGTTCCGGACTGTAGTAGATCATTTCGATAAGATCATGCCCACTGTGCGAACGGTACAGATTGTTCTGGAACCTACGCCACCGCCAGCGATAACGCTAGAACATTCGACAGCAAGAGTATAAATGCCGACGCGCTTCGCCGCTTGTCAGTTGTTATCGAAGGCCGACGCTCCGTTCGCCGCTATCAGTCTGAGACTGCTATCTGTGCGAGACTGCTGCTGTAATTGGACTTTCCGTTTCCTGGGCACAAGTTCGCTCAAATAAACAGTTAAATCCCAACACGAAGTCTCCTGTCTTCGGCCACGTCACGACCCCGTGACATCTGGTGAAGGTGATGCTTCGTTCATGTACCAGACGCCCCCGTCAAGCCGTGAACCCAGCCCACGTCGCGGAGAAGACACCGACGCCAACCAGGAGCAGCGAACAAGCCGCCGACAGCAAGGGCTACCACCGGAGTACGGGATTCTAGAAGACAAGGCACGGAAGACCAAGATCATGACCGCGACTGCAGCGACAATGACAACCGCCGCATCCCAGCCCACGATGGTCATGCATCAACCCAGGGAACCACCAATTTTCCATGGGTCATCGTTCAAAGACCCGGAGTCTTGGCTAGAAACATACGACCGTGTGGCCGCCCTCAACCACTGGGACAACGAAGAAAAGCTCCATCGTGTGTACTTCTACCTGGAAGACACCGCAAGGACCTGGCTAGAGAATCGTGAGTCCACGCTCCGAACGTGGGATGTCTTCTGCGGCGCATTTCTGCAAACGTTCGCGAGCGTCGCTCGCAAAGAAAGGGCTGCTGCTCAACTAGAGACCCGGGTTCAGCTACCAAATGAGAAGGTTGGAATTTTCACAGAGGAGATGACCCGCCTATTTCGTCACGCTGACCCAGACATGCCTGAGGAGAAGAAAGTTCGTTTCCTCATGCAAGGGGTCAAACAGGAGCTCTTCGCGGGACTAATGAGGAATCCACCGAACACCGTCCAAGAATTTGTATCCGAGGCGACCACCATCGAAAAAACCCTTGACATGCGCACCAGACAGTATAATCGTCGCCTGACTCCAGAATGCGCTGCTGCTCAAACCAGTGACTCCGAAAACCTGCGTGAAACGATCCGAGCGATCGTGCGGGAAGAGCTGCGCAAACTGTTGCCTTCGGCGCACCCTCAAGTGGATTCGATCGCCGACATTGTGCGAGAAGTTCGGCAATCACTTCGAATTCCCCAAACACCGCTGCCCGAGCCAGAAACTATGAGCTACGCCGCTGCCGTGCGCCACAACGCTCCTCCCCGTCCACGCCAAAACGCCGCCCCGTCGCACTTCCGTCGCCGGACACCACCGCCGCCACCACCCCCACCGACGACCTACCGTTCACTAGCGGGCCAGCGCAGTGCGTCGAGGAAAACCGACGTTTGGCGCACCCCTGACCACCGCCCACTGTGCTACCACTGCGGCGAGGCCGGGCACACTTACCGCCGTTGCTAGTACTGACAGATGGGACTGCGTGGCTTCGCCGTCGATGCACCACGTCCGCAGCCAGGGGAACGACCACGTGACATCGCTAACTACCTGACAGGAACTCAATGGACACCCCGAAGTCCTTCCCGTTCGCCGTCGCCCAGCCGCCGCATGTCACCACACCCCCGGCAGTACTCCGGCCCAACGCGGGGCCGGTCTCCTAGCCCGTATCCGGAAAACTAAGGGCAGCAACCGATGGAGGTGCGGTTGCTGTGCGACGGACTACCGAAGATCCTCCGACGACGACGCCGCCGCGACGGAGCTTTTTGTACACAACACCAACCAGGCAAAGCCCTGAAGGCAAAAGCTCACTTACCGGAGGTGGCCTGACGACGCAACATGGAAGCAGCGGATCAAGCCGACGCAGCCGTGACCCGACGCCACGCCCTAACTGTAATGCGAGACGGCGAACTAGCGACATCGACGTTCTTATTGACGGCCACAGTGTGACCGCTCTCGTCGATACTGGAGCCGACTATTCTGTCATCAGTGGGTCGTTCACCGCGAAGTTAAAGAAAGTTAAGACAGCTTGGAAAGGCCCTGAAATCCGAATTTCAGCAATGAGTACAAACATGTGAACAAAGGAACAACGGTCGCATACATCGAAGCAATTGTCGAAGCCACCAGTGCTTTCGCCCTCGCCGATTCTGCGGAACCTGCTCAGAGGAACCAAGCCCCTCCCATAGCTTTCGACGTCAATCCCAGACTTCCGAACGATAAGCAAGAACAGCTCAAGGCCCTGCTCCTGCAATACGAAGATTGCTTTTCGTCGTCATCGAAAATTCGGCAGACCCCAATCACGAAACATCGCATCATAACCGAAGAAAATGCCAGACCACTCCGTCAGAGTCCGTACAGGGTTTCGACGTGAGAACGTGAGGCCATGAAGAGACAAGTTGATGAAATGCTGCGGGATGACATTATCCAGCCGTCCAAGAGTCTATGGGCATCCCCCGTGGTGTTAGTGAAGAAAAAGGATGGGATCCTACGTTTCTGCGTCGATTATCGCCGCCTGAACAAAATCACAAGAAAGGACGTGTATCCTCTCACACGAATAGACGACGCACTTGATCGGCTCCATAACGCCAAGTACTTTTCGTCAATGGACCTCAAGACTGGCTATTGGCAAATCGAAGTCGACGAAAGAGACCGAGAGAAGACGGCGTTTATAACACCAGATGGCCTCTTCGAGTTTAAGGTGATGCCCTTCGGCCTTTGCTCAGCGCCTGCAACTTTTCAACGCATTATGGATACAGTACTGGCAGGATTGAAGTGCCAAACTTGCCTTGTGTACTTGGACGACATCGTCGTGTTTTCTTCGAGTTTCGACGAGCATCTTCGGCGCCTTGAAGCTGTACTTCAAGCCATCAAGACGTCCGGACTCACACTGAAGCCAGAAAAGTGCAGATTTGCGTATGAGGAGCTCTTGTTTCTGGGACACGTTATCAGCAAGTCTGATGTTCGTCCCGATCCACGGAAAACAGCCGCCATCGCCGACTTCCCGCCGCCCACTGACAAGAAGGCCGTGCGCTGATTTCTGGGCCTGTGCGCCTATTATAGGCGGTTTGTGAAAAACTTCGCCCGCATCGCCGATCCTCTCACTAACCTTACCAAGGCCGACTGTGGATTTCAAGTGGGAAACGCCACAGGAACACGCTTTCCAGGAGCTTAAACATCGCCTCCAGACGCCTCCGTTACTTGCCCATTTCGACGAATTCGCCGAGACAGAAATACATACTGACGCAAGCAGCGTAGGTCTTGGCGCCGTTCTTGTGCAGAGGGCTGACGGATTTGAAAGGGTTATTAGTTACGCCAGCCAATCGCTATCCAAAGCAGAAGCAAATTATTTCACAACAGAAAAGGAGTGCCTCGCCATCATCTGGGCTACGTCGAAATTTCTCCCCTACCTCTACGGCAGGCCCTTCAAAGTTGTGAGCGACCACCACGCCTTGTGTTGGCTAGCGACCTTGAAGGACCCTTCAGGTCGCCTCGCACGATGGAACCTGAGACTTCAAGAGTATGACATTACTGTCATTTACAAGTCCGGCAAAAAACACTCTGACGCTGACTGTCTCTCTCGTGCGCCTGTCGACCAACCGCTACCCGATGACCCGGATGACGGGTACTTCTTGGGAAGGATAACTACCAACGACTTCGCTGAACGACAGCGGGCCGACCCGGAACTTAAGGCCCTAATAGAATACCTCGACGGCAGGACCGCCGAAGTCCCAAAGGTATTCAAGCGCGCACTTGCGTCGTTCTTTCTACGAAACGGTCTTCTACAAAAGAAAAACTTTTCACCGCTTCGAGCTAAGTACCTCCTTGTGGTGCCTTCAGCTCTGCGACCAAAACTCCTGCAGGCCCTGCACGACGATCCGACGGCAGGGCACCTCGGTGTTTCTCGCACGCTCGCGAGGATACAAGAAAGGTACTACTGGCCACGTCTTACCACCGACGTCACTCGTTATGTGAGGGCATGCCGGGACTGTCAGCGATGCAAGACACCGCCGACAAGGCCAGCGGGACTTCGGCAGCCAATTGATCTACCTTGCCGACCTTTCCAGCAGATTGGTATGGGCCTACAGGGTCCGTTCCCGACGTCGACTTTCGAAAACAAGTGGATCGTGGTAGCTACCGACTACCTCACCCGCTACGCCGAGACAAAAGCCCTGCCAAAAGGCAGTGCATCCGAGGTAGCTAAGTTCTTCGTCGAAAATATCGTCCTACGTCACGGCGCCCCGGAGGTCCTTATCACCGACAGAGGAACGGCATTCACTGCCGACTTAACTCAAGCGATCTTGGCATACAGCCAAACAAACCACCGCCGGACGACAGCGTACCACCCACAGACCAACTGCCTCACCGAGCGGCTTAACAAGACGATCGCGGACATGCTGTCAATGTACGTCGATGTCAAACGCAAGACGTGGGACGCCATTCTTCCGTATGTGACCTTCGCATACAACACAGCGGTGCAGGAGACGACGCAGATATCTCCATACAAATTGGTCTACGGAAGGAGCCCGGCAACGACGCTCGATGCCATGTTACCCAACGTCACCGACGAAGAAAAGCTCGATGTGAGCGAGTACCTTCAACGCGCCGAAGAAGCCCGACAACTTGCGCGTCTCCGTATCAAGAATCAACAGACGACCGACAGCCTCCGTTACAACCTTCTACGACGCTTCGTGGAATACCAGCCCGGTGAACGTGTTTGAGTGTGGACGCCGATACGCCGACGTGGACTAAGTGAAAAGTTTCTGCGACGGTACTTCGGACCGTACAGGGTGGTTCTTCGACGTCTCGGCCCACTTGATTACGAGGTTGTCCCCGACGGCATCACGAACTCTCAACGACGCCGATCGCGACCTGAAGTCGTACATGTCGCGCGCCTCAAGCCGTTTCATGCGCATTAACAAACTGAAACAGTGTTTTTTTGTATTATAGTTGTATCGTGATTTATTCATTGTATTTTCTAGCATTATTATTGTACCTTCATCTGTAGTTAAAGCATCGGGACGATGCCTTTTTTTCAGAGGGGGGCAATGCCACGTTCCATTTCCCAAGTTTTTGTTATCGTCCCAAAACACCACACCATTCTCAGCGCGAACCGCGCCTGCAGTTTTCGAGAAGGTTCCAGACTGTAGTAGATCATTTCGATAAGATCACGCCCACTGTGGGAACGGTACAAATTGTTCTGGAACCTACGCCGCCGCCAGCGATAACGCTAGAACATTCGACGGCAAGAGTATAAATGCCGACGCGCTTCGCCGCTTGTCAGTTGCTGATCGAAGGCCGACGCTCCGTTCGCCGCTATCAGTCCGAGACTGCTATCTGTGTGAGACTGCTGCTGTAATTGGACTTTCCGTTTACCGGGCACAGGTTCGCCCAAATAAACAGTTAAATCCCAACACGAGTCTCCTGTCTTCGGCCACGTCACGACCCCGTGACAATATAATAATATATATTATATAATATATATAATAGTAGTAAGTTAGTACGTAAGTTGGTTAGTTAGTTATTACGTAAGTTAGTACATAGTTAGTACATAAGTTGGTTAGTAAGTTAGTACATAAGTAAGTTAGTACATAAGTTAGTATGTAAGTAAGTACGTAAGTAGGTACGTATGTAAGTAACTACGTAAGTTATTACGTATATTATAATATATAATATATAATAATAATATATATTATATTATATATAATAATAATATATATAGTATATAATAGTAGTAAGTACGTACGTAAGTAAGTTAGTATGTAAGTTAGTACGTAAGTTAGTACATAAGTTAGCAAGTAAGTTAGTAAGATAGTACATAAGTTAGTAAGTAAGTAAGTTAGTACGTAAGTTAGTATGTAAGTAAGTACTTAAGTAAGTACGTCAGTAAGTAAGTACGTAAGTTAGTCAGTAAGTTAGTTAGTACATAAGTTAGTTAATATGTAAGTTTGTACATAAGTTAGTACGTAAGTTAGTTAGTATGTAAGTCAGTACGTAAGTTAGTAAGTTAGTACGTAAGTTAGTAAAGTAGTTAGTAAAGGAATAGGGTAAGTAAGTTAGTAAGTTAATTAGTTGGTTAGTATGTAAGTACATAAGTTAGTACGTACGTACGTAAGTTAATACGTATATGATACATAATATATAATATTATATAATAAATTATATTATAATATATTATAATAATAATATATATGAAATATATATATATATATAATAGTAAGTTAGTACGTAAGTTAGTAAGCTAGTTAGCAAGTTAGTATGTAAGTTAGTACATAAGTTAGTAAGTAAGTTAGTACGTTAGTTAGTACGTAAGTTAGTTAGTACATAAGTTAGTAAGTTTGTAAGTTAGTAAGTCAGTTAGTAAGTTAGTACATAAGTTAGTTAGTACGTAAGTTAGTAAGTTAGTTAGTATGTAAGTTAGTACGTAAGTTACTTAGTACATAAGTTAGTTAGTAAGTAAGTACGTAAGTACATAAGTAAGTACATAAATACATACGTACGAACGTAAGTTAATACGTATATTATAATATGTAATAATAATATATATTAAGATATATTATAATAATAATAATATATATTATATATATTATATATAATATCTAATACATATAATATATAATAGTAGTAAGTTAGTACGTAAGTTAGCTAGTACATAAGTAAGTTAGTACGTACGTAAGTACGTAAGAAAGTACGTAAGTTAATACGCATAACATATTATATAATATATAATAATATATATTATATTATTAATATATAATATATATAATATATAATAGTAGTAAGTTGGTAAGTTAGTTAGTAAGTTAGTATGCAAGTAAATAAATTAGTTAGTACATAAGTAAGTATGTAATTAGTGAGTATAAGTTAGTAAGTAAGGTAGTAGGTAAGTAACTTAGTACATAAGTTAGTAAGTATGTAAGGTTATACGTAAGTAAGTACGTATGTACGTAAGTAGGTACGTAAGTACTTAAGTACATACGTACGTACGTAAGTTAATACGTATAATATAATATATAACAATAATATATACTATATTACTTTATTATATATTATATTAATATTATATATATATATATTAATATGTATATATAATACATATATTAGTAAGTTAGTTAGTAAGATTGTAAGTTAGTACGTAAGTTAGTTAGTACTTTAGTTAGTAGGTTAGTTAGTAAGTTGGTACGTAAGTTAGTTCGATCGATATGTGGGGTTTAACGTCCCAAAACCACTATATGATTATGAGAGACGCCGTAGTGGAGGGCTCCGGAAATTTAGACCACCTGGGGTTCTTTAACGTGCACCCAAATCTGAGCACACAGGCCTACAACATTTCCGCCTCCATCGGAAATGCAGCCGCCGCAGCCGGGATTCGAACCCGCGCCCTGCGGGTCAGCAGCCGAGTACCTTAGCCACTAGACGACCACCGCAGTGGGGCAGTAAGTTAGTATGTAAGTACATGCGTAAGTAAGTAGAAACGTAAGTACGTACTTAAGTACGTAGGTAAGTTAATACTTATAATGTAATATATAATAATAATGTATATTATAATAAAGTATAATACATTATAATAATATATATCTAATATAAAATAGTAGTAAGTTAGTACGTAAGTTAGTACATAAGTTAGTTAGTATGTAAGTTAGTTAATATGCAAGTTAGTTAGTAAGTTAGTAAGTTTGTAAGTAAATACGTACGTAAGTAAGTATGTTCGTAAGTACGTTCATAAGCACGCCTGCGCTTTTCCCTTTGGTATATTACTTCTGCAGTGCAACGATAGTGGCAGTGAACACAAGGATATGCGTGCGAATCGCTGATTTCTGCCACTCTGGCATTTGCAAACAGATGAGATCATTACTGTAGAGCAGCTGTTCAAATTGCTGCTTTGGCAGTCAGTCGACCGTTCATGGCATCTACAAAAAGTGCAAAGCAGCATCAAATTGCCAAATTGTGCTTGGATTGCTGTTATGGGCTTCGGCAGGGTGCAAGCCCATGTTGTGACACAGTAAGAAAAGTCTTGAGGGGTATAGGCGCTGTTGTGGCTTCTGAAGGGGCAAGTTGTACCTCAATGCAAATGAATGCATTGATTGATATGTGGGGTTTAACGTTCCAAAACCACCATTTGATTATGAAACGCCGTAGTGGAGGGCTCCGGAAATTTCGACCACCTGAGGTTCTTAACGTGCACCTATCGAATGAATGCAGTTTGTCTCTGCAATGTTTGTTCAGTGAGAGTGACATCGTGACGCAGTTCCTATGAACACCTCCCAGGGCCGTAGATCAGATATCAGAACATTACAAATATATATCACTTATAGTGTATATTGGGCACAGGGCCACAAAGAGTATGTGACCTTTAGTGAATGTTCACTAAACAGCCACTGCAGGTTTCGCTTACTTAAGGAAGCAGTGTGCTAGGCACACGCATGTCTTAATCAGTATACAAACTATGTATACATGTACTGTACGCACAGTATGCATTCTCAGCTGTATTCTCAGATGTCCTGCGCCGCTCAGCTGCGCTCCCGAGACACGCTTACCTGAGGCGATTCGGAGGCTGCTTCGTCGTATGGGCCTAAGTTGTAGGTGGACTCCGCTCCAAGCCAAGCAGCAGCAGCCACTGCTCCTGTGCGCGGATCGCCTGCTTCGGGCGGGAACGTTGTCGAACGAACCAAGGTTCCAAGAATAATTTCAGTTTCAAAGCTCCATATCTGCCCTAGCGGAGGAGGATGAGCCGAACATCGGTCGCGAGAACTAGTAGTGCTGCAGTCATATGCGATACTCTTGTTAAATCGTCTGCTACAGCGACGTACCACGGCGGCTTTCTTGATGTGCTATTATCAAACTTAACCATTCATCGTGCTTCCGGTAAACATTTTCGTGTCGTATTTGTAAACTGCTTATGTGGATGCGCACAAGGTCGCCTGTACGGATCGGCCCGGATTCGTTGCCTATTACAAGTTTGCTGAGAATTGATGTCCTCCCTATATTTCAGCTGTCTGCAGGGCGTTTACCCTCGTACGTTGAGTTCTAGGTGAATGAGCGTTTTCAGGGTAGCTCTTATGAGGATCGCTACAATTTTAACCAGAGCCATCTTGCCTAGACGAAAAAGAGCCCAAAACGTCTGTAAAAGCTTCAAAAAGTTGATCTGCTGGAATAGAAAAATGCTCTAGAAAACAGTACTCATGTTTTTCCTAGTTGCAAAAATAGACATTCTAGAAAAAACAGTACCCATGCTTTACAATGTTCACTAGACAAGTCTTTGCGATGGCTATCGATCGAGAGAAAATTGCGAAATGTTACAGCAACTTCACCTTCTTTCTCGCCTTTTCCACCTTTTTGGAACACTCCTGATTGTTTTTCTTGGAAAAAGAAAAAAAGAATGGATATTCGCATCACAATATTAAACCTTACTTCTCTAGCCATCAGGTTCTATCGTAAATGGTATGAACCAAAAATGCAGTGGCAACTGCTCCAACTTTTCAAGCACATTCCAAAATCGGTCACCAACTATGGCATTTACGTGAAGTGCCTCTAGACAGCTTTCTCAATTGGTTTTAATGTAGAAAGAAGGCTGCGCAAGGGATGATGTAAGCAGCCTTTATGAAAACACTTCATCTGAGTGGTCACTTTCTTGTGGTTTGGGCACGGCTGCCCCAGGGGTATTTCTGACAGTTGCTAGGCACTTCTTGCATGTTGTCACTTATTCAACTTTCCTGCGAACGTGCCCATGGATGTAGTACACTCACAGTGTGCTACTGGTGGACAACGCTGCACCGGGAAGAAGTGACATTTGAAGCAAGGTTCGATTTTAAAGAAGAAAACTGTATTATATTGAAGGTACAACTGAATCACCTGTGATTATGCTGTGATTGAAAAATTATCAACTGCTACAATATGAAGCAAATGCAACAAAGCATGGTCACTGGTAAAAGATGACCACTTATATACAATTGTGTTGGTTCATAAGGAAAATGTATACTAAAGCAAAAATATCCACTGCTTTGAAGGCAGTGGGGCAGTTGACAATTGATCGAATGTCACTGTGATGCAACTTTCGAAGTATCGAGAGCGTTGCTCGTCGCGTGCCTTTCATCTTGTTCTATTACTGGCGGCTCCTTGAAACTGCGAACAAGGCATTCAAGGCGCGCCGGGTGGCATTTTTTTTGGGGGGGGAGGGAATCGTCACCTTGGTTATGAACATTTTGGCTTCGATATATGAGGCGCCATAGCTGGGTTCAAGCGCGGAAAGTATCAGGCGCCAGCTCCCACTTTCCACGTGAGATGGTCAACTTTTTGTCCAGAAAAACATGACGGTAGTGTGTTACCATGTCACCATTCTCAAATCAAACGTCATAGACATTGTGTTTGGCAGTGAGCTTTCTATCTTTGCGACGCAAAGCATGCTCTCAATTTTCGATTGCGTCGATTTATTTCGAGGTCTGTCACGATCAACCATAATTGGTTTGTACCCAAAGTAAGAACAAATTATGGCATGCAAAAGATTTAATTCACCATGCCGGATTTAAATACTTGGCTATAGTAACATGGCATCAAATTGTTTTGCCCGTCCACTCACAGTCCTGGTGTATTTTTGTTGGAGGTCACAACTACCTTTCAGTGTGTATCTTGATCATGAGCTCAAATTATGTTGTCGGAGAAACGACTGTCGCTTCGCTTATACTTATATTTACAATATTTATATGTACAGTGTACATTATTTACACTCGATAGTGTTAAAGTGTTCGTTTGACAGAAATTGCGATATCAGCGTCTCCGGTTGTGAGCGAGCAAACATTATTTTGTCCGTAACAAAAAAAATCAAGGAACTTGCCACTAAAATATTTAAAGTAACTTCAATACGAGCACGAATCGAACCAAGACTGTCTGCGTGGCAATCAAGCGTTCTATTACAGCAACACGCTAATTCGAAACTGATCCGAACAAAAAAATGGCCATATCGTGTAGAAGTTGTCATTGACATTGTGTCTAACCACAAAAGCGAGGGTTTATGTTTACTCTTCTTTCGTCCATGCACTATTAAGCGGTAGTAGCGTAGAATAGCGCCAGGCGTCAGAACATGTGAAAAACGCCACGAGTGAGTGGCTTAAAGGCCCACCCGTTACATAACTTCATAATTTATTATGTTCACGTGTTGCTTTACGGCTGCGTAGACGGCCCTTCGCGGATTGACGTAATTGTCCAACTACGGCGATTTTTCGACCATGTCAGGACAATGGTGCATTTATGTTCTTTAGGCACTCTTCTCACGCACCCAATTACTTAAATGCTAAAAAAATGAAAAGAATTTTTAATTACCGAAAAACCGCAATACCGAAACCGAAACCCAACCAAGTGCGCTTCTACGTGTGACGTAAAGATTTGCCTGACGCTGCCGGAACCTTTCCGATTGCACATAATGCCCGCCAGATGGCACTACCTGTCCACGCCATCCGCGGCGATCGGCTAAAGCGCCTGTGCTGTTCTGGCGAATATATCGCGAATCATGTGTCGCTCAGAACGCAACACCAATCGGCACCTATCACGCACCCACGAACACAGAAAAAAAAATCGCACGCTCTAAACAAAAAAATAAAAGCGCCGGCCAAACCCACACCATCATAGCAGACAGGCAGACGCTGCATTAGCACATCAGTCCGTCACTTCCGCCATACAAAACTCAACGTCACACACACAATGTTGCCATTAATTCTGGCAAGCGAGGTGAGCGTTTCGAGACAAGCTATAAAATTCATTTGAATAGAATCTGCGAAACTCTCAAACTTGCAATTTGGCATGAATGGCGCAAACGTGGAAATAAACGTACCCAGTGATTTTCATTGAGATTCACCAACTTCGAAAAATCGCCGGAGTTGGCCTTTAACTATTGTACTTTCAATAGACATTCTACGACAGCTTGAAAAACCCAGTGTTGCATACACAGTCGTTCGTTCCCTCACGGCATGGTTGAGGCATACACCCAGACCGAAGGTAGGCCAGTAATTGAGATGATGCGCGCAGGGTCCCGGTTACATATGATCGCGGTCTAGTCTTGAAGACGAAGCCCAAGCGTCGTCCACGTTTTGTAGTTGATCTGTTTGTAACCGACGTTGATTGATTGATTGATTGGTATGTGGGGTTTAACGTCCCAAAACCACCATTTGATTATGAGAGACGCCGTAGTGGAGGGCTCCGCAAATTTCGACCACCTGGGGTTCTTTACCGTGCACCCAAATCTGACCACACGGGCCTAACACATTTCCGCCTACATCGAAAATGCAGCCGGGATTCGAACCCGCGACCTGCGGGTCAGCAGCCGAGTACCATAGCCACTAGACCACCGTTGTAACCGTCGTGAAATTGTTCAAGACAATATATACATAATACTCCCCGGTATCACCTTTGCCATATCCACCAATGGCTGCCGAGTGTAGTAGTATTAGTAGTAGTAATAATAATAATAATAATAATAATAAAATTATAAGTTTTATTTGCACAACAATGTGAACTCTCGGGTAACCTGCAAGGATAGCGAGGGAATTTCTTTACGACCGTGCATCTGCTAACCTGTCATCTTACCTCAGGCAACGTGTCCTTTATTAAGATGCCTGAAGAATGGCTCGTGTTGCCAGCGGAGTCTCCCTGCTTTCATTTATGAGCGAGCGCCGCGAAGTGGCGCACGCGGTCGACACTATTGTCAAGGTTTTTTTTTTTACTTTTGGCCCCTAGGGGAGCGTCTGTTGAGAGTTATTCAAGATCTGCAACTATACACGACTATTTCGAAGGCTATGCAAAATGTCAAGTTGTTGCACCGTCCACCGCAAGTGGCGCTAAACACCGACACAAAACGACTGGGCAGATAAGTTGTTTTGCATGTTTTGAGCTTGTCTTTATAATTATAAGGCAGCAGTTAAAATCCCTGTAGCACTTATTTTGTTGTACGGCTTTTTCGGGGGTCAGCCACCAGGTATTTATTAGTTTGTGTGTGTGTTTGATTTTTGTTTTTTGTTGTTTTTCTTTTGCCACCCTGTGGGGGAGGTGCACGTACATTGAACACGCAATTTTTTGAAGTATAGCTTGGACTTTCTCTTTTTCGTAGGGCAGGGCTCGTGTTTTGTAATTATCGAGTGAGACAAGTCATAGAACAATTGGTGTAGCAAAGACATGGTTAAAAAGACTGAAGTGTTCAGGATGTAGGGTTGGTTTGAAAGTGGACCCAAGTGTAGAAGCGGAAGAAGAAGAGGCTGACGCGAAGTGTAGGCAATGTGAGATCGAGGAATAAATGGAGAAAATGATGGTTACCCAGAGTGACATGTTGATGAGAATCACCGAGCTCGAGACTGCGTTGGCGACAGAACAAGAGAAAACGAGGGCTATGGGAGAAAAGCTGAAGTCCGTCGAGGAAGCACTAGCCAAGGTAAACAGAGGAGCGGCCTACGGAGAGAACAGTAGGGAACCGGCAACCAGAACTGCGGAGAAGAAAGAGCAAGCAAGTTTGGAAAAAACAGATTCAGCCGGTTCATTTGTCGCAAGGCCCAGCTTCAGCGAAGTAGTGGTGGGGCTGGGAGGGGACAAAGCAGTTGGCGTCACAGGTGCAAGTAACCCCCAGGTGCAGGACGCTCCAGCTGAAAAGTCATAGCATGTGATAATCGCCGGGTACTCGAATTTAAATCGATGCACAGAAGCCATCAAAGAGAGCGTAAGAGGTGACAAGAGGGTTGCAGTAGGGGCGTTCCCAGGACTCAAGCTGGAAGCAGTCATCAGGCAAGCGAGCGCAAATCTCAAAACTACAGCTGATAGGCGAAACCTCGTGATAACTTCAGGCGGTCTAAACGATGTCTTAAATGAAGATACAGAAGGACTAGCAACTACACTGGCGAAAGGCGTCGATGACATGCGCGCCACTTCTCCTGAGGTACAGGTAGCGATATGCAAGATACCGGAGGTACCGGTGCGTGATAGCAACTTGTAAAGAGCGGTTGTCAACGCAAACCAAGAGATATGGCGGATGTGTCGAGAGAAGGGCTTTGAGGTGGTGGAAATAAACAGTGAGGTGCATAGGTGGGGTGGTTTTCAACGAGACAGAATTCACTTCAATGGTCGACTAGGTCATGAGGTGGGTTGGCGACTTGCAGGACGCGCAGTAGCTTTTTTGGGGGGCAAGCGGGCCCTTCGGGGTGCAGGATAGCTAGTAACGAGGAAAACAACCAGGGAGACTCTTCGACAGGTGGCATGGACAGATACGATTCCAAAGTGGCACCAATATCTAAGATAGGTAGAGTCCGGGGCATAAATAGACGTAGCCACGAGCACCGAGCCAATTCAGACATAGGGTATATTACATGCAGGGTGGTAGGAACAGGCTGAAGTGGGAAGAGATAGAAGAACAGCTAAGGGAAGAGAGGCCGATGGTATACGGTTTTGTAGAAACACATCTCAGGGACATAGAACAACCTCCGAACAATCCGGACTACGCGTGGGAATATTGTATTAGAACTGAAGGCAGCAGAAAGGGGGGCGGTATTGGGGCATTCATTCATAAAAGTACAGACTGGCAAAGGGTCAAGCAGGAGTGCAAGGAACATTTATGGCTAAAAGGGAAAGTGGCAGGTCAAACGACACTCCTTGGTTTTGTGTACTTGTGGATGAGAGCAAAGGCCAGAGAGGAAAACCAGGCAATGGTAGAGTGTATATCAAAGGACATTCAGGAGTTAGGAGGAGAGTGTGAGATAATTATACTAGGAGATATGAATGCACACATAGATGATATGGATGGGTATACCGACCCGACAGGCAAAATTATTTTGGATATGTGTGAAAGGCTGGATTTGATCATTTGCAACAGTACCGAGAAGTGTGAAGGGCAAATAAAATGGGAGGTAGGAAGGCTGCAGTCGACGATAGATTATGCACTGATGTCACATAAGATGTATGATAAGCTCAGATGAATGCACATAGATGAAGGTGGCTCCAAGTCTGGGTAGTGATGACAAACGTGTCAAGCTAAGTTTTGGAAGAGCAGTGAAACTGGGAAGGAGACAAGATGAGCAAATACAGAAAATTTTTTATTCAGAAAGGCAAATTGAAATAGCCACTAAACAAATCGAGAAATTAATCACTGAGGATAATAAAACAGTGTGGACATACACGAAGCTTGCTAAGGCACGTGACAAGTCACCCCCGAAAAAAGACACAAACCCAAAAGTTGGTGGGATGAGGAAGTTAAGAGAGCCATAGCAAAACGTCAGAAAGCCTCTAGGAAACACAGACATGCTAAGCAGCGGGATGAACCGACAAATGATGTTGAAAGAAAATGGGAAATCTTTCTAAGCTGTAGAAGGGATGCATATCTTCTGATATATGAAAAGATTAGAAGAAAAGGAGCCCAGTGGCTGGCAGAAGTACATAAAAAGGATAGAAAGGCAGCTGCGAAATTTTGGAACCATCTAAACTCCTTAAGAAATCAGACGAGCCTAGAGCAGAGATTTATAACTACAGCTCAAGGTGCTAGGCTAGAAGGGGACGAAGCTATTGAATATATAAGAACAAGGGTGACAGAAATATTTCAACACAGAAGTGCTTTAAGCACAACAATAGACAAGGATGAATCAAGTAGCCCTATGGCTCCATTTTCACAACGACAGTGCGAAAGGGCTAAGAAAAGGGTTCCTAGTAGTACATCAACAAGCCCAGATGGCATTCCAATTATGCTGATAAAGACATTAGGTCTAAAGTCTAAGCAGGCTTTGAGAGAGGCAGTGAGCAAAATAATAATCGATGGAGAAGTTCCCGATGGATGGAAGCTTAGCAGGATGAGCATGATCTATAAAGGAAAGCGGGACAAAGCTGACATAAACAACTACCGGCCTATAACAGTGACATCAGTGGTCTACAAGCTGGCGATGCAGATTATAAAAACTGCAGGCATGGATAGAGGATGAGGGGGCGCTGGGGGAACTGCAGAATGGGTTTCAGAAACACAGGAGGTTGGAAGACAATCTGTTCTCACAGACGCAGTGCATCGAAATAGCAGAAAAGGAACACAGGCCACTGTGGCTAGCATTTTTAGATATCAAGGGAGTGTACGATAGCATTGTTCAAGAGGAATTGTGGGGAATATTGGACACACTAGGCGTGGAAGATGTAGTCACAAATTTTTTAAAGGAGATCTTTAAAAGTAACAAGGTAGTTATAAAGTGGGAAAAACAGCTATCTAAGCCCACAGAGGTGAAACGGGGGCTTAGGCAGGGGTGTCCTCTGTCACCCTTGTTATTCATGATGTACCTACAAGGATTAGAGGCCAAATTAGAGGGAAGTGGGCTGGGCTTCAACCTCTCTTTCGTCAAACAAGGAAAACTCATTGAACAGGCACTACCAGCATTGATGTACGCAGATGATATAGTGCTAATGGCCGAGAACAAGGAAGATTTGCAGAGATTGATGGACATCTGCAGTAATAAGCGAGATAGGTTAAATTACAAATTCAGTAAGGAAAAATCAGCAGCCATGATTTCTAAGGATAATGAAGGTAGTGAACATAGAATACAGGAGGTCACGCTTAGAGATAACATATAAACACAAATATCTTGGCGTATGAATAAGCAATGGGGCCGAGCACCATAGGGAACAAGAAATATACGTGTTGACTGAAGGTAACAGAAATGCAGCGGTGATGAAAAACAGGGCACTGTGGAATTAAAATAGGTATGATGTTGTGAGAGGAATATAGAAAGGGGTCATGGTTCCTGGTCTAACGTTCGGCATTGTGGTCTTGTGCATGAGATCAGAAGTTCAAGCAAGATTAGAAATTAAACAACGTGGAATAGGTAGGCTTGCCATAGGAGCTCACGGGAATACGCCAAATCAGGGAGTACAAGGTGATATGGGGTGGACATTATTTGAGGGCAGGGACGCTAGCAGCAAGATCAAATTTGAGAAGCGATTGAGAGAAATGGGGGAGGAGCGTTAGGCTAGGAAAGTATTCAGCTACTTGTACATGAAGAATGTCGATACAAAATGGCGGAAACGAACTGGAAAATTTACTGGTAAATACTTGGAAAACAGTAGGGGGCCAAACCAAAATGAATTATCGGTTAAGAAGAAGGTGAAGGAAGCTGAGACAGATATGTGGAGAATTGGCATGATTAAGAAGTCCGCACTAGAGATCTATCGAACTTTTAAGCAGGAAATAGCCAAGGAAAGGATCTATGATAATACTCGGGGTAGTTTTCTACTGTTCAAAGCCAGGACGGGAGTATTGCGAACAAAGACATGTCGGACCAAATACGAAGGGGTAGACACGGTATGCAGTGCGTGTGGAGAGGAAGAAACTGCCGAACACTTGATAATGTTCTGTAAAGGGCTTGACCTTGTAGTTCAGGTTGATGGAGCAGAGTTTTTCAAAGCACTGGGGTTTAGAAACAGCGAGGGCAAAGTAGACTTTAAGCGGGTAGAATTAACTAGAAGGAGGTTATCTGATTGGTGGCTAAAGTCAAGGCACGAGTGAAAATTGAACCCTTCGCTGCAAAGTACGAATTGTCAACCTCACTATTTAAGGTAAAAAAGTAAAAAAAGTTATTGGTTCAATAAGTATTACGGCTTGGTGACGCTAGCCACCACCCGATCTAAAGGGTACAGCCTTATTAATCCATCCATCCATCCAATTGAAATGAAGCAGAGAAAGAATGTGGCAGCTGTTTTCGTTCTCACAGGGCGGACATCTAAATAGAGGAGGCGTTGCCTCAGGGCGAAAGAGAACGGGGCTCGGGCAACATATATGAGCTTCTCAAGCTGCTTATAGCAGCTATTATCTTGACCCTCCCACTGTGTAATTATGTTAACAAAGAAAAATTGAATAAAAAAAACAAATGAACAAGATGCGTGAAACGGAGTCGTCATTGCGATCGTCGCTGTTGGAGCCCTGCGCGAAGCAAGTCGGCGTTTCTCACTGTAGATAAATCTGCTCCTCCTCGGTAGGCTTCATACATGACAAACGCATTTTCGCACACGAAACTACACTGTGTCAAGAATAGCCTGAGAAGTGACGTGTGAATACAGCGGGACATGTGAATACAGTGTGCCCTTACCGGTAACTGTTTGCCATGCCATTGTCACCGCCAATCACAACTTACACGCCCTGGGCCGCTGCAGCAAAGTTGGACTGCAGCACCACATGTTCACGCGACCGCCACCCGGCCCGCCTCTCGGGCGGAGCTTTCGAACCGAATTAACGTTGGAACAAACAGCCTCGCAAGGGTCAACTACCGCTTACAACGAATGTTTTCGAGTACAATTATGAATTTGTTTTAGTTGCAGCCCAATCTACGGGGCCAAGAAACCTCCCAGATGGCCGATAAGCACACTGATACCGCATTTTTTTGGTCACTAAGTGAAACATGTGCGAGTGTTCACGCTCGTCATCTCGAGTTTCCGCCGTGCGATACTAGTTAGTTCGGGCATTTCGAAATTTCAATGATCCTGCATTTCTCCAGCACCTACAAGCATTTAGATACAAGTGAAACGTCGCGGTGTCTCATAGACGGCACAGTGCTGTACGACGCAGGCCATGTTGTTGAATGTGCGCAACCGATGCCGTCAATAGAGATCGCATCGGCGTCACGGCTCCGGTCTTGAAATCATGCGAACCCGCCCCACAACGATGCCGTGGCGATGGAGCGCTGTGCAATGATTAAGTACTGCTCTGTGCCTCGGTGCGCTTCGTCCGCCAGTAAAATGGTTGTTTATAGTTCTCACAACAATCCTAAAAAGAAGGGCACACCTGCGCTTTTCCCTTTGGGATATTACTTCTGCAGTGCAACGATAGTGGCAGTGAACACAAGGATATGCGTGCGAATCGCTGATTTCTGTCACTCTGGCATTTGCAGACACATGAGATCATTACTATAGAGCAGCTGTTCAAATTGCTGCTCCGGCAGTCAGTCGACCGTTCATGGCATCTACAAGAAATGCAAAGCAGCATCAAATTGCCAAATTGTGCTTGGATTGCTGTTATGGGCTTCGGCAGGGTGCAAGCCCGTGTTGTGACGCAGTAAGAAAAGTCTTGAGGGGTATAGGCGCAGTTGTGACTCTCGAACGGGGCAAGTTGTGCCTCAATGCAAATGAATGCATTGATTGATTGATATGTGGGGTTTAACGTCCCAAAACCACCATTTGATTATGAGAGACGCCGTAGTGGAAGGCTCCGGAAATTTTGACCACCTGAGGTTCTTTAACGTGCACCTATCAAATGAATGCAGTTTGTCTCTGCAATGTTTGTTCAATGAGAGTGATATTATGAAGCAGTTCCTATGAACACCACACAGGGCCGTAGATCAGATATCAGAACATTACAAATATATATCACTTATTGTGTATATCGGGCACAGGGCCACAAAGAGTATGTGACCTTTAGTCACATACTCTTTGTATGTAAGGCACACGCTTGTCTTGATCAGTATACAAACTACGTATACATGTACTGTACGCACAGTACGCATTCTCAGCTATATTCTCAGATGTCCTGCGCCGCTCAGCTGCGCTCCCGAGACACGCTTACCCGAGGCGATTCGGAGGCTGCTTCGTCGTATGTGCCTAAGTGGTAGGTTTTGGGACTGCAGCTCACCTGATGTAAGTCGCCCACGCCTGCAAGCAATGAATGGCTGAAGTACTGGCGAGGCGCTGAAACACGGTTGAAAGCTTACCGAGAAGTGGAGCGTAGGGCGGGTATAGCAAAAGTCACCGTCTACGAAGCGATTACTGCACACAGTCGATGGAGACGTGGGGAGCTTTCCCTTTTCGAGTTTGACTATCCACTTCTTCCTCAGCTTTGGGTCCTTAACATAGTTGTGAAAGCTAACACCCTCACGAGTGGGTGATCAATCACATAGACGCACAGTGCAGTGTTCCACGATTGCGCAGCACTTGCCGCTAAGACAAGCAGCAGCAGTTTTAAGAAACAAAGCGCTGTGCTTTTAAAATGAGCATTAAAAGTGGACACCCACGGTTATTAAAGCAGCATCGGTAGCCACCATACACAAGATAACCAATTGAATTGAGTCTTTACCGAGTTTAACCACGGCTGTGATTTCCATACGGCGCAGCGCCTCGAAAGCACGCGAATCCTCGAACTGACGTCATAAAAGCGCGGTTCGCAGCACCGCCATCGGTCGAACACCAGGCCGGCCATATACCAGCTTATCCACACTTCAGCGAGGACGGTGCTGCCACCTATAGCCCTATCTCGTCGCGAATAACCATCACGCCCTAAAAGACAAAGTTCACAACTGCTCCTGGAGCGATCAGCGTTTACGAAACTGATACTATACCAATTTCGATTAAACTAAAAACACAACGTTTCAGCCCCTTTCAGGGGCAACGCGCTTTGCGGCTAAATTCTGGTGCTAAGGTGCCGTACGGCGCTGATAGGACTCCAGTTTGGCGCAGTAGAGGTGGTTCGGCGCAAGTATGCAAGTTTGGCGCGCAATGACGCAGCTGTTCCACCCCTGCATGCAACTGCACCTTCCTGGCTCAGAGGTTTACATGGAATTCGAATACTTATTCCCCCCCGCCCCCTAACTGTTCTCCCCTGTAACTATATGCCTAACCCGCAATGCAGTGCATTTCCAAATGAGCAGTGGCTGCATCAAATAAGATATCATATTCAATTCGTGTATAAAATTTTGAATAATTGGCACCTCTGTTGTTGAGCATTTAGATTCTCCATCTCAGTATTTGCAAGGTACTGCTCCTGTTAGGCACTAGCCAGCACTGAGGGAATGTCATTGTTATTTGTCCAAGAGTACTTTTTTTATGAAATCCAGTATATAGCCAGTACTGTAGCAATAAATTAAAAACGAGAATGTGCAAAACTGTTCATTAACAGTGTTTAACAGCACGAACCAAAGGAGGGGATAGAAGAGACGAGACAGAACGTTGAACAGCCAACAATTTATTTCTTGCGAAAGTCTTCGCTTTTACACGGTCACTAATTGCACCAGTCATGCTCGAAACACAATGATAATGCATAAGTACATCACACCGACAAGCAAAAGAAAAAACTTTTCTTTATTGGTGAGCGCGACAGAAGGGGTGCTAACACAAGCATCTTTCAATGAGCTTATCTTTTCTGCCTCTATGATGCCGCGTGTGGTGCGATCCCTGCATGTTGCAACAATAGTACTCTGAAAATATTGGCCGGCAGCCACACGTGCTGCAGTGAACGGACAGTCATATCCTTGTTTATAATAATCCGCATTATACATATGTTCCTTCAGAGTTTATACAACGACCTGTCTGGCCGACGTAACATCTTCCACGCCATAATGGCAGCCGATACACCACATTACAGATACAATCTCTAAATTTATTTGCAAGTTTTGTAACGCAACAAAGGGTGGGTCTGGACAGAGGAACGGATAGTTTGCACAGACTGTGTGCACTGAAGAATATAAGCATTGAATATATACAATGAACTGAAGAAAGAATATATATAATGCATTGAATAACATATAGATGAGTTTGGTGCCTCTAAATTCTAGACTCAGTCTGGCGTCAGCATCAGTGTGTTTTTAGATCTTCTTCGCTTTTGCCTTCAGTCGACATATGTCCTATGGGATAAAAAACCTCACCTTCAAAAAGCCGATATCTGTATTAGTTCTTGCATCGCTCCCATCGTCAGTGATCTGTTAGGCAAATTAGACAGATCCATTTTGGAAGTTTTCACTAACACTAATGTTTCGCAGGTTTTCAGATACGTAGATGATTTTTTTTCATTCTTATGGACACAGATGTTGCATCGTATAAGAATTTCTAGACCTAATAAGAATTTTGAGACCTAAGTTTTAGACCTAATTCGAAATGGTTTCAAACATTCTGAGCTTACTTCAAGAACTATCTGAGAATTGTGAAATCAGGTTCCTTGACGTTAAGCTATTCCTAACTAATGGCCGCACTTGCTGGATATATCAACCGTGTGGAAATAAGCCCGTTTTGCCATTTCACTCTGCGCTTCGGGAAGCGCAGGGCTTGCACCGAAAATCCTGTGTGTACAAGATTACCGAAAGCTTTGCTGAGCAATCTTCAAGGCTGACGTCGGCTGGTTACCCCGACCACAAGCAAGTTTCCGTTGCCGAAAGCCTCCTACGTGAACTTCAGGCCAAAGAAAACGATACCGTAGCCCAACCTGTCACAGCAAGACAAGCTTTCACCATGGTTCTTTATATACGCAAGATAACGCACACAGCGAATTAATGTGAAGGTGGTCTTTATAGCCCCTAAAAAATTGAGTCGCCTGTGTAAACTGTCGGTTCCTTCGTCCAGACCCACACTCGGTTTCAATACAAAACAAATAAATTTAGAGATTGTGTCTGCAATGTGGTGTATCAGCTGTTATTGTGTGGAAGATATCACGTCAGTCATACAGGTCGTTGTATACATGAGAGGCTGAAGAAACATATTTACAATGAGGACTATTAAAACATGGATGGCTGTCCGTTCACTGCAGCAGGTGTGGCTGCCAGCCAATATTTTTAGGGTGTACTATTGTTACAACATGCAGGGATCGCACCACACGCGAGATCCATAGAGGCAGAAAAGATATGCTAATTAAAAGATGCTTGTGTTAGCACCCCTTCTGTCGTGCTCACCGATAAAGAAAAGTTGTTCTTTTGCTCGTCAGCGTGATGTACTTATGCATTATCATTATGTTTGGCGCATGACTGGTGCAACTGGTAACTGTATAAAAGCGAAGACTTTTGCAAGAAATAAATTGTTGGCAGTTCAGCCGCTCTGTCTCGTCTCTTCCATTCCCTCCTGTCGTTTGTGCTGTTAAGCACTCTTTATCATGTTATACCAACACGCCCAATCTTACTGTCTCAGAACTGTTGGTCGCAATATTTCAATGCCAGGTCACAGCAATCAGTTCGAAATTTTTTTATGACAAAGCTGATGTTCTTTTCAATCATCCATCCACTCCAGTTTCATTAGGTGAAAAAAATGCAGGAAAATACAAACATTTTACTGGTATGCGTATGTAAACAACTCTGCTGCTCTTTCATGAATAAACCACATACATGTAATGCAGACTTCCAATAACAGATGATGCACAATCACACTTATGTGAGAGCTTTTTAGCAAAGTGTGTAGCTTTTAACAAAGCATTTTGTTTTGAAAAAGGTATTAAAGAACAAACATGTTTGGTGAATGCCCCCCCAAATAAAAAAAAAACAAGGAAATTGGAGGCCTTTAGTATAATGATGCACTGGTTACTGAGCAGTAACTACAAGACTAAAGCTGCTAATAGTGGTCAGAAGAGAGTAAAATGCTTGTTGGCATCTATGCAATAAAAGTACAGACATGGTAGCAAGTACAAAAAAAGAAATCTTAGAATATTTGCAAAACTTTAGTATGTATCTGATGCTATGAACCATTTCAAATGTTACCCTCTGGCTTGAGTCCCTCAAGCAGCCCCTCATGCAAGCCAGTTTGCCTAAACTGAAAAATAAGAAAAGTGTCTAACTGAGCGTCAATCCTCAGAATTGAATAAACTGTTAACAAAATCACACAGTTCTTGGGTTAAATATGACTGCTGAAACTCATATTATGTAATGCATAAGCTAATGAACAGCACTTTGGGCCTAAATAGATGCCTATTATCCCCTACTTGAACACATTAGAACTTGGACATGTTGACAATCCGCAAGTTTAACTAAAATGTGCAAAGAGGACCCAAAAAAAGGCATGTAACACACACACACACAGCTCCTGCTTGGGTGTGTTATGTGCCTTTCTCGTAGACACTCAGATTGTGCTTGCTTGGAATACTCATACGCTACTTCCTGTTGCTTCCCCCATAGGCCAAGCCCAGTGCCAGTGAAATGCTTTGCTGAAAATGTTATTAAAAATCAGGCTAAAAAGAAATTTGGCAAGTTCCATGTATCACTGAACCAAGAATGAATACACAAGATTTTGAAGTTCCTGGAAATTTTATGGCAAGACCCTACATCTAAATTACACACATCCATATTCACGCTTGGAAAATTAGTTCTGTAGAAGTACATTTTTTTTTTCCACAGAACTTCCACTACCTTGATGATTTTCACAAGACTAATTTGCCACAGTCAGCGTCTTTGCACTATCGATCAATTCGGCTTTCTCCTCCAATGTACTAGGCTACAGGTTTGTTTCGACAGCACTGCAACTATCCTGGAAAAACACTGTAAAGTTGGAGAAATCTTTAGCTGTCATGCATGAGTGGCAGTTTTTTCTGTGCAGCTTTGCCGTACGACTGAATTAAGTTACGAAAAAAAGGATTGGACAAGTGTACACCCACAAAGATCATGTCCACAAAGCAATTTTTCATAACCTCGTTCCATAATATGGCGCTGAGACAAAAAAGTGAAAAAAGTGGCCACTGCACACAATAGTTAAAGCTTTAGCCGACTGTACCTTGGTTTGGCCCCAGACAAAACAAGATATTCAACAGCAACCTTTTCTTTTCAGAGTGCTTATGAGTGCTTTTTTAAGCTTTGTACTACCACAGTACCAAACAGATGCCAATTTTTCTATTCACTATTATTCTAGGTAAAAAGAAAATGTAATGTTTAATAGTTTCTAGAACACTAAATACAAGAGATGTACTTATGCATGTTACCATCGTAACTATGTTGCACTGCTTGATGTGACATAATTGGAAATAATCGTGTTCACAAGATGTATGATGCTCAGAAAAATGACACCATTCACATGAATTCTAATCAAATACTAATCTTAAAAGCCGGTAGATCACATAAACATTAGTTCTTCATCCAAATGTCAACACCTGCAGGAGTACCTCTTAACTATGCATATTCATATCCCTCCAATACATCCAAACTAAAAATTTTATACTTAGCCAAGTTTTATGTGAAAGTACAAAAAGCATCAATGTAAATGAAAAAAAAATGTCATGCACCTATTTATAAGCATAAAGTTCGAAAGAAAACCCACATGTGTTTCTCTAACAGCTTCACAGTTAAAGAAAACTTTGTGTTGGTCATGGAACTTTTATATTTTTTAATTGTTTCCCAAGTGCAAAGGCTTTGTCTGTTTAAAGAAGCAGGCAGAAATTTTTTTGTAGCTTTGTACTATAAAATGGGTGATCTTGAGTTTCCCTCCCTCACGAACTTTCCTCAACTTTGTGCACTTCCACACAATTTATTTGACAATGATGTCAACATTTCAAATCTGTTACAAACAGTTAAAAAAAGATCGCTATTTTTGGACACTAATTAAAATTTCATACTCTTAGAATTTTTAAAATTATCTAATCACTGGTTCTGTTTGAAGACAGAGGTGAGATAAACTAAAACCATTTTGGTGCAA
Source organism: Rhipicephalus annulatus (assembly GCA_013436015.1). Classification (NCBI taxonomy): domain Eukaryota; kingdom Metazoa; phylum Arthropoda; class Arachnida; order Ixodida; family Ixodidae; genus Rhipicephalus; species Rhipicephalus annulatus. The sequence goes on along the minus strand of WOVY01002497.1, from coordinate 61,659 downwards.
AAGAACTTCGGCTCAGCCTCTGGAGCAGTTAATACATCATTTTGGAGCTGCATATCAGCCTTTTGTTATAGTTGTTTGTCATACAATGTAGAACAATACTTTTCAAGTCGCTAGGCACAAATAGATTTACCATGTTCAAGAAAGTGAATGCACATGTATGTACACATGTAGTATGTATATTAATATCACAGGATAAAAATTGGCTCAATGTTCCTCACTTTACTATGGAGAGCCCTATATTCCTATAAATTCGTGATACCAAGCCACATGAAATTTCGTTAGAACGCCCTTAGCATGTCCTTCAGTGCAGCTTTACTTGGTGCTTCAAGCTTTAAGTTTCAAGCAAATTTCACGTTAATTCCACTTTCATACTTCGCTGCACAACAAGGTAGGCCGACAGCACAACGACAAGAAATCATGGTAATAAGCGTATGGGGCTAAGAAATACTTTATACTTGCTCCACGTGGCACCCTTCTAATCACACCACTTGCTCTCCCAAATGCACGAAGAAAAATCTTTTTCCATAAGGAAAAGCCAATCATTTGTGAAGTAAAGCCAAGCTCGTTCTGCACTGCCCGAATTTTATTATATTAAAAGGGCCATGACACAGTTACCCACCAAATTGTTGTTTTCAGTGAAAAATGAAAGTAGAGGGTCCATTGTGCTTACACATATAGGAAAAATAGACGGTAAAGCATTATTTCAGTGCAAAATGAGCCCGAGAAGCTTTTGGCTATACACCCCATCTCCTGCTGGCGACTGCTTTTTTGTCCCGGCATGTGTGTCATTATGTGCTTCATAGAGTGAAACTGTTGTCTTCTACACAAGTTTTAGCCACTGCAAATCATCCAGTTTCAAGTGCCAAGCTGAAACAAAATCGTTGGCCGGAATACAGACACCTGCAAAACAAGTGGTTAGTAATGTCACGGCTTGCGGTGCACAAGTGTTGTCAGACTCTCGAGTCACTTTATAACGAGCATAGAAATGCTCGTTATGAATTAAGGGTTCAGCTAAAAGCACTGAAATTTTGCCAGCTTGTTTGTGAATACCAGAAGATTAGCCCATAAAACACAGATTAAAAGTGGAAATTGAGTGTCATGGCCCCTTCAAGTGTTCGGGCTATTTTGTTTGATCTAGCTATAAAATTTTCTATCCATTGATGTTAAAGCACTGCCATGGTAAAGGTCCACTAAACAACCCCAAAGCCTGAAAATTGTTATAAAGAGAAATATGTGCACTTTGGCTTTGTGAACATGCTGCCGCAAGAATTTTATGAATACGTGCAATATTAAGGAAGTTACAGGGGTTAGAACATCAGTTTCATCTGGTTTCCAATTTTTTCGCGGCCTCACCACCTTTCTCGCTCACAGGAGGGGAAGGCGTAGCCCATCATCATGACTGGTTTAGACCAATCCACAAGCTGCATGCTAAATCAAGTTGCCAATCAGTGACTTTGCATAACTGCATGTGAAAGAACAACTGGTAAGTCGTAGGACAGAAGTGCGGCCATCACTGCGTGTGAAAGGAGGATTGGTCAGGCATAGGAAAGAAGAGCGGGAATTGTTTTTTGAAATGAAGGCTCTGCGTGGCACTGTAGTATTTGCAAAACGTGATTGCAATGTTCTACTCTACGAATTGCCGAGTTTCTCTGGGTGGTGCAAAAAAAAAGTCAAAGCCTGTTGACTGGCTCTTCAAAAAGAATAGTTTGATATAGCTAGGTTCGACTGTACAAAAAAATCCTCCTCCTCATTGGTGTCTCAAGACGGCATAGAGACAGTAAATTATGTGCTTTGTATTTATACAGAAGTTTATTATAAAAAATTCTTGGCAGGATATATTTACTAGTAGGGGTTGCACTTGTTGCAGCATGATGGTATTGTTTTGGATGCAAACTCTTTTGAATACTATTTCAACTAACTCTACAAAACACTGGCGAAGAAGAATACCGATGCTCCAAAGAGAAATGCAGTTTTCGCAGTCTCTTCGTGTTGAGAGCACAGTAAGTAGTGCGCTGATGCTTACCGAAATGGCGCGTGCTATCGTGACCCAAAACCTTCTCACAATGCATTTACGGGAAATTTGTTCATTTCGTTAAATCCAGGTTGAACTCTTTCAGCTTTGCACATACGTAGAACAGTCAATATGTGACATCTGTCTTGTGCTTGTCTGCATGAGGAGGGACCCTTGCATGCCCGTAACAGTTATACAGTTAAACCTCGATTTACCGAACCCAGATAAAACAAATTATCAGTTATAAAGAACTAAATAAAAAATAGCTCCGTGATATACAGAGTGCAACAAGTGTACGTTTATAAAGAATTTTTTAATATAACAACATATTTTCATGGCAGCTGAGACTGTTATAATGAGGTTTGAGTGTACTCTGTGGTACAATGGAGAACATGGCAGCTAATTTCCAAATTCTGCTTTCTATAGGAAAAATATAAGGATGCAAATTTAAGAGTCTCAAAGCCAGTAGAGCCCAATTTAAGAAAAAATATCTAAGAAACCTAAAATGTTAACATGTGCTTACACAAATGAAAATGTATTCGGAAGATACAAAATTGGTAGAATGTGTAATTCTTCGCCTTCTGGAACTCATCTTTTCTCACAAAAATAACTGAGTATTCACTGTATATAATGACCAATGACACAAAAATAAATTAAATTTTTCATTTAGTTCAATATTCCTCTAGACACCCTTTTTTTAGGCTTTGATAAGGTACAACATACCCTACCACAACTGAAAATTGCCCTGCCGCGGTGGTCTAGTGGCGAAGGTACTTGGCTGCTGACCCGCAGGTCGCGGGATCGAATCCCGGCTGCAGCGGTTACAATTCCGATGGAGGCGGAAATGTTGTAGGCCTGTGTGCTCAGATTTGGGTGCACGTTAAAAAATCCCATGTGGTCGAAATTTCCGGAGCCCTCCACTACGGTGTCTCTCGTAATAATATGGTGGTTTTGGAACGTTAAACCACACATATATTAATCAATCACTACTGAAAATTTGTTGTTTAAAGGGACCGACAACTGCACAGAATATCTCCATTGAAAATTGAGAAACATGACCTGTGGTGCCTCTAGCGGCAAAAATGTGAACGATCCGATGTACCCCGCCACATGACTGTCAATTGCTGTACGCGATGAATAATTTTTTCGTTCGTACAGAAATATTCTTCGTTTTTTTTGTATAATAAAAGATGTTACTCCATAAAAACGTACATATATATAGCTTTGCGTCAGTAGTATGCATTGGAAAGGCATTGCCTTTGCATGATGCAATGATCTCAAGCTCGTCAAAGCATCTTGAGCAACTCTTCAGCGTGCTCATGCAACAGTGCATGCAGTTTCCGGGTCGCACAAATTTTCAGTTTCCAGGTTGTTTCTAAGTCTCAGAAATGATGTGCACTACTACTCGGCATGGACATGCATACGTGTAGTGAAGTTTTTGCTGGATTGGCTCATGTAACGAGAAAGTAATGACGCTGGGACAAGCCACCTATAGCACAGGGGCAGGCAACCTTCATACACAACGAAATACAGGTGAAGTGTATAATACAGGTGAAGTGTATAATGCCACATCACCTCATTGTAACAGCTTGTTATTTTCAAAAATATTTGAAAAGCTCGAAATAAATGCGGTTAAACCCAGTTACAGAAACTGCTGTGCCAGCTTTCATAAATCACGAGAAGGGCAGGCAGTATCACTATCAAAAGGTACATCTGTGTTTACAGCCTTTCAAATAGAGAAATACTGCTTTTCTAAAAAGATACTGCTGTTACTACCCAGGATGTGATGCTGCTGATTAAGAGACAAATTATCGACCGACACACCTGAGATGTTCGAGGAATATTGGCCATTGATCTCGCCAAAGCCTTTGACACGATTTCACATCAGTTTATACTGGAGGAGGTAAAACACCAAGATTAGGTCCCAAGTTCCACGCCTATATTCGTGCCTTCCTCACAGACCTCAAAGCCACCATAAAGATTGGCGAATTAAAATCGGAGGCATTCACCCTGGGTGCGAGGGGCATGCCGCAGGGAGCTGTAATTTCACCCCTTTTGTTCAACATAGCCATAAAAGGCCTCTCGGAGCGCCTCTCCACTGTAGCCAATACCAAACACGCCTTATATGCAGACGACATTACAGTCTGGTGCATGGGCGGTTCGGATGCTGAAGTGGAAGAGGCGCTCCAACCTACTTTGTCTATCACAGAACGTTTTCTGCAGGATACAGGGCTTCAGCTATCCCCTCTAAATGGGAGTTGCTTCTATATCGACTAGTTCGACCCGGAAGAAGGAACGGGTCACCACTTGATCAGGTGCAGATCACTGTAAACACACAGGATGGGCAGTCGATTCCTAGATTCAATTGTATTCCTGTGCTAGGCTTCCTTCTTGAATCCGATGGCAGAAATTTGCAGGTTTTGGTTGGCATCACCTCCAAAACAGAGAACATGCTCAGACTAATATCGAAGGTTTCAAGCCGCAGGGGAGGGCTGAGAGAGAGCAATCTTTTTCGGCTATTCCAGGCATTCCTCATGAGCCACATTAATTACGTGGCATCCTCGCTAAATTGATCTAAATGCAAGGAGGATAAACTCGACACTCTAATGCGTAAAAGCATCAAAAGGGTACTAGGCCTCCCCATGAGCACCAGCACGAACGGGCTCGTGAGTCTGGGCATGCACAAGACCCTCATGGAGGTGACCGAGGCACCAACACTAGCTCAGGTCGCGCAACTCTCCTCCACGAAAACTGGGAAGCGTTTCCTACAGTCGCTGGGATATCATCATACGGCAGGGGAGAAACAGAAGATATTATCACGAAGGTGGCACCCTTCCCGTGTAACATTCATCCACAGTACAATGTTGGCTGGCGGAAGGCACGGGCCAAGTCTCTCCCTGATTTCGTGGCTAGGTCCACGGGCAGTGTAGATTTTGACTATGCGGCACAGTATGGCCGCTCCAATCGTTTTGCAGCTGTGGTCGTTGATCATCCCTGTCGCGTACGTAACTCAGCTTCGTGAGGAAAACGTCCGCCTCCGTAACAGAGCAGGTAGCGATAGCCTTGGCGACGACGGACCCTTCGCGTCCAGAAATATTTACTGACTCCAGGACTGTCGGCCAGGCCTTTGCCTCGGGAGTAATCTCTAGGAAGGCTGCCACTATTTTAAATTCCAGGGGTCTAAAAGGCTACCGCACAATCACCTGGTTTCCGGCTCACATGGGCTCAGAGGTGCATCCGACACTTCCCAACGCCAACGAACTTGCCCATAACCGTGCGTGAGAAATCACGTGCTGCGGTGGTCCGGGCGGGTACGGAGGTGGGTTCGCGGACAACTTTAAAGATTTACTTGGCATCTTCAACGAAGTGACGTCCCATTATCAGTTGTCTAGGCGGACGAACGCGCTTCCGCATTCTAAGCTCCCTCGGCTGCAGTCGTCGGTTCTTCGGATGCTACAGGACAGGTTCATTCCCATCTCGTAGCACATTCAGCCACTTTGGTGATGGCATAACTCCAGGATGCTCTAGTTGTGAGGCACATAACTGCACACTCGCTCACATGCTCTGGCAGTGCCCGGCGTTACATGTCGCAAAGTTCAGCACAGAAGAAGACTGCGAGAGGGCTCTTAAAAGCTCCGACCTCTCAGTCCAATACTCGGCAGTCCAGGAGGCCTGCGAACGGGCAGAGGGCCACGGTCTTCCAGTCCCGGCGTAACCGCGGCCAGCAACTGCGGCGGACCCCTCTTAGAGGGGTGTGTCTGACTTGTTCTCCAGAACCAAATAAAGTTAACTTCACTGCACAACTAGATTCTTTTGACAGAACGCCAAAACGCGTCTTGCCCCTTTTTATTACGATAGCAATTATATGAACAAACCAGGCTGGTTTTTCGCCGTCGTTGCCCCCATTCACCATATATGTATACATATCCATATGTATGAACACTCAAAAAAAAAAAAAAGCCGCCTGCGCTCGGCGTCCAGCCCGTCGCAATGCGCCGACGCGCATTTATCGCATACTTTGCCTCGTGGATGGGGGGGGGGGATTGATGCTTGTGCACAGCTTATCTTTTGATGGGGAGCATCGTGTGCCTTCGGCTTTCAGGGGGGACGCGGGGATCAAATCGCGAAATTCTCGCAAAAAAACGAATTTTGGATAAGGGCAGATTTGGATTCTGCATCACCATTTCTATCATATCTAAAAATATTTCCGCCGAAAACGATCTCAAAGTAAGCTTAAAAAATGTTTTTCTGACCGCGGATCGCAAAAAGCTGGCTGAAATCTGCGCGAAAATGGCCCATTTCCGAGCGCGATACTTCCGCGCCTTCGCCGCCGCTCGCGGAAAGCTTGGTGTCACTGGAAAGCTTGCTTCACCGCCGTACTTCTCCCGGTGAAACCACGACTCTACGAGCTAAGATAAACGCACAAACAGAAAAAATGCGAAGGCATCCGCGACACCTTAGACGCGCACCCATTGGTCGCTCCTGTCACGTGGTACTGAGCGCGCTCTGTGAGTGGCTGCTGGGACGCGCTTGCTTGCGCTGGTCGTCTGCTCCGCGCACGCACGTCTGCTACGCACACGCTGGCGCACTATAGTTTGCGAATCCCCTGCCGATACGCCGATACGGTCGCCGATACGCCAACTCTTCTCTAGCGCGAGGCTTAGCGCCCGCAATGGATCGTCGCGTGGACCGGAAGCGCAGGACGAAGTACCGGACGAAGTACGCTTACGGGAAGCGTAAACGCAAGCCTCCTGTTGGGAAAACGAAGCAGTCAGCAGCGATTGAATCAGACGAACCGAGTACCGCGTCGCCACCAAGCTACGTGTCGTCGGAAGCCGACACCTGCTCGCTGCCGATGCTCGGCAGAGAGGCCTATGACGCGGGGCCGTCAACTAGCCGCGACGTTGCGGTGCGGCCCGAACGCGAAAGAAGTTTCGTTTTCGCTGCGGAGGGTGACGATGCGGTGCCGGCTGTTCAAAGTGACGGTGAATCGACGCCTGGCAGTGACACTGAAGACCCGGGGCCATCAACTAGCCGCGGCATCACGATGCGGTGTGAACGCGAGAAAAGTTTCGTTTTCGCGGCGGCGGACGACGACGTGGTGCCAGCTGTCCAGGATGTCGGCGATCGTTTGCCTCAGCGGAAGCGCACCGTTCAAATACACCTGGAACCTCGTTTCGTGTCCTCGGAAGGCGCCGAGAAGCAAGCCAGCAGTGTCCGCGATGCACTTCGCGAGGTGTCGGCAACGGAGCGGAAGTTCGGCTTCGCGCAGCAAACGGAGCAAACATCGGCAACAAAAGAGGATGAGTTCACCCTAATTCAGGTTTCTGCCATGAATTCCCTAATAGGACCTGCACTCTGCCCAAAATGTTGTAAGAAGACTTTGTCAGTGCAGCATGGGACAAAATTGGGCCTGGCAGTAAAACTGGTACTTTTGTGTGCTTCCTGTGGCCCTATTCATTCACCTTGGTCATCCAGTAGAAAATCCGAAGGAAGGGCTTTTGAAGTCAACCTAAGAGCCATGCAAGCAATCAAGTCCATTGGAAAAGGGCCCACTGCCCTGAATGACTTCTGGGCTACAATGAATGTCTCTCATCGGGGCATTCATCAAAAAACCTATCAGGAACACCTAAAAAAACATTCAAACCAGGAGCAGAGGAAGCTGCACAAAACATCTTTGCAGATGCTGTGCTTGCGGTAAAAGACGTGTACAGTAAGATGCAGCCATCAAGCCCAAACAACATCACAGTTGTGTATGACGGCACGTGGCTTACAAGAGGCCACAGCTCACACATTGGGGTAGGATGTATTATTGAGTTTTACACGGGGCTTGTGCTGGATTGCACAGTCCTTTCCAACTTCTGTCTTGGGTGTTGTCAACAACCAGCAGAGAGCGACCCCAACTTCGTCACTTGGGCTGAGAAACATCAATGTCAAAAGAATACTGATGTTGGCTCCGGACAGATGGAAGTGGAGGCTTCTCTGACACTTTTCAGGCGCTCTGTCAGCAGGTATGGCCTCCGCTACACCAACATTATATGTGATGGTGACAGCCGAACCTATCTTGCTCTGTGCAAAGATGAGGTGTACGGCTTCATACCACTGACCAAAGAAGACTGCGTGAACCATGTGCAGAAGAGAATGGGCACCGCTCTCCGCACACTGGTGACAAGAGCTAAGAAAGGGGAGCCATTGGGTGGGAGAGGTGGACTGACGCAGGAGTTGATTAAAAAACTGACCAGCTACTACGGGTTAGCCTTGCGAAAACACACAAGTGTCCCTGACATGCAAAGGGCCGTGATGGCCACTTTTTATCACGTCACGTCCACCGACGACGAGCCTCACCATGAGCTCTGCCCACCTGGCCCTGATAGCTGGTGCAAACATCGTTCAGCACAGGCCAAAATGGAGCCAGCACCACCTCACAGGTATAACCTGTCGAAACGTGTAGCGGAGGCTCTGCTGCCTGTATACCAACGTCTCTCTGACCCGCAACTGTTGGAGCGATGCAAAGGCAACAAAACTCAGAATGCGGCGGAAAGCTTGCATTCAGTTATTTGGTCACTGACTTCAAAGGACCAACACGCTTCATTGTTCGCAGTGGAGACAACAGTACATGAAGCAGTTGCACGCTACAATTTTGGGAATTTGCGAGCCTACACTGAAATGTGCAAGTCCGTGGGCATCAAACCTGCTAGCCTCGCCCTTCAAAGAGCTGAAGAAAAAGACCAGCAAAGAAAACGAAAAGCACGCAGTGCAGAAAAAATGAAAGAGAAAGGACGTAAGAAGACCCTCGCAAGCAAAGACACTAAGTATTACAGTCCCGGGGCATTTTGATGGACCTTTACTGACTGTTCAACTTTAACGCCAGTTTTCTCAGAAACGTGTTTTGACCCGACTGTCCAGCTTGCCACGATGCTTGCATGACTATGGCTTGACGGATTTTCATGTGGTTTTTTGCATTGTGTTCCTCAGTGATTTTCTATGTCGTGACGTTTTCATATTTGTTAATTACTACCTCAGTATTTTTACTCCTAAGCTAATTTCACATTATGATAACGACCACATTTACAAGCATGTATACAATGTTCTCTGTAAAATAAAAACAGAGTCATAAAAATATTTGCAGAATGTCACGACATCAACCATCCCAATGGCTAAAATATGAGAGCAGCTATAGGCTTCTACCATGTTTTTTTGTCACACCAGGCTTTGGGCAAGTTTGGCAGTACACTGATGGATAAAAAAATTTATAATGCCAGAACTACTGGAGATAGCTGAATGAAACTTTGTCATTTATCATTTAGCGCAGTTTCCAGTAAGCATGCCAAATTTCATTGCTCTACGACAAAAACTAAAGAATTTCACTTTCGATCCCCACCTCCCCCCTTCACTGGAACAATTGCGTTAGTTGTCGGGCCCACAAAGGTCCCTTCGGTCTCTCCACAGGCTTTGTTTGCAAAAAGAGTGCGCTTTTCATACACAACAGTTCTTGGCACTGAAGGGAAAGCTACGGAGATGGAGCTTCTGCACATGCAGCACTACGCGAAGTAGTCCGTTTTGGCACGCGTCTTGTAACGCTGTAGAAAGTGATGGGGGTGCATTATCAGCGTTTCATGTAGACCCAGATGCTGCTTAGCGTTTGAGGTGCATGTAAAGAAGCGGGACTTTTTCACATGTTCAGAAACGCAGTCACAACAGATAAAGTAAAAGAAATACAAATATCTTACAGGTGTGAGCTGCATGCCGTCTCAAATAGCTTCACATAGAAAATAAAGGAGGAAAATTTATATTTTACATTGAAAATACGTGTGCTACTTTGGGATGCACGTGATTTGGCTCCGTAGCTTTACCTTCAGTGCCAAGCAAAGTTGTCACTGAGTATAGTTTATACTCATCTGTACCCGTGATTACGTATCGTGGATCGTTTTTGTATAAACAGCATGTTAAGTGTGGAGGGGGTAAACGGTGTTAGTTTGCTCTCGTCCTGTGCGTATCGTTTTCGTGTGCCATTTGTGCGTGAGCAGCGCGCTGTGCGTTTCGATCTGCTTGCCGTTCTCAGCGCGACACTTCAAGTTGTTGCGGTCGCATTCACTGCTCCACCCATGCAGCGAAACTGTGACTTTTTTTACGTATTTACGGCCTTTAATCTACCGCTGCGTGCCCTCGGAGCTTGTAGAATGCTATCGGGTCACCGTGACTGCAATTTTGTGCGCGAGGGTTGCGGCAAACGGTAGTTTAGTTTCTTATACAGTCCCCGTGCGCTTGGCTGCGCACGTGCTTTCATAACTAAGTTGTTTTATGCCATCTACGATAGCATCTGCCGCAGTTTTGTCCGCAGAGTTTGCGGCAAGCAGCGCTGCTTTGACTGATTGAGCGCACACTTTCGGGGTTCTGTCAGTTACGTCGTCGTCATAGATGATCGTGTCAAGAGCGACCACGGTTTCGTCCACAGCGGGTGTGGCAACGACAATCACACACACTGTAGAAGACAGTGCGTGCAACAATCACACACACTGTAAAAGACAGTCCGTGCGCCAGTCGCATGCGTACTTTCAAAGCTTCGAGAACGCTTTCTGCTCTCAAACTTCCTTCGAAGGTTTCCGCACTGAAGTTCATATCACCTGCCGAGATTAAGAAATGTGTTTGGTACATTCGAATTTAAGCCCAATGAATATAGTGAAATTTGGCCGGGGATTTCCCCAAATTTGCATCTGCCGCAGTTTCACATCACTCAGCTTCTACTGTATGTTTAGATGAAGGCCTCTTATATAATAAAATGTGGTAGGTTCGAAAAAACTGGAGCAGAGTGAGCTGCTTTTTTGTCCATGTGGCCAGATCACGCACAGAAACTTCGATTTTCGGGGAGATTTTCATGACAACCGTACAAATGGAAAAAAAACGGTCGAAATCCGGGAGTCTCCCGGCCAATCCAGGAGACTTGGCAGGTATGCTCTTTGGTCTAATGGGATTAATTTACTCTAAATTATGTAGTGAGAAAAAAAAAGGAAGCAGCTCAATATTTCCAATAACGCTGTCAGCAACTGGCGTCACAAAACTCAAATGCTTAAATGAAAAAAAAAAAGAAAACAAGCTGTCGCATCCGAGTGTTGCATTGGCCAGCAACATGGTTCAGCAAAGACCTGCAGAAATAGCTGCACAATAAAAAATAAGGTAGAATTTCAATGGGCCAGTGGTTATCTAGAACGTGGCTATCACAATGAAGAGCTACTGAATCACGATGGTTATAATGTATTTTTCGAAGAGTTCCCACAAAATAACTCATCTTCTAAGCAGCACAAGATAACTATACTGTCAAACTTCTAAGCAAAATAGTATGCCATTTCAGCAATGCTTTGTTGGATCAGTGGCGCATGAGTGCACTTGAATTTGTTACAGCACGAAAAATCCTGCGATTAAAATGTGCACAGGTTGGCTAAAGAAAGATTTTTGCTTTGCATTGCTATAAATAGACCCATGGTTTACTTTAATTATGGTAAAATTAGGGTGCAAAATTTGGCAACCGTGAAATCAAAGCTTTTAATCATGAAGATGTGTGATATAATAATGTTATCTGTCATCTTTTCAATTCACAAACATGAACATGAGGATTAGTCATGCAGACCAGAGGTACACGACATCAACTACCTGAAATGTTGGGAAGCCTTCGGAAATTTCTTCACCAATGCCCCAGACTCAACATGGCCTTTGGACTCATGGTTGTTAGAGTCAACTGAACAAAAAAAAAGAATATAGAACAAATTTATGCATCTTGCTGCTTCACTTTTAGAAGTCAATGCCAGTCTTCGACCCAAATTGCTTTTTCAGTCCTACTTTCCACTTGGTAGTAATTAAATAGAAAGTCACACCAACTGTGTCCGAGAGCTTATTATAACAAGGAAATACTAATTATTTTCCCAACTCTGAAAAAGCTCACTTTCTATGTGCCAAAGACTAGCAATGACTATCTCCAAAAGCTATGCACGCCAGAATTATGGGTCATGCCTGGTGCACCCTACTAGCCTAACACAAAAAGAATATCTAGACTGTATAATAAAAAGCAACACAAACCACCTCTTAAATTTTACAGAAACATCTAAGAATATGCCTGACAAAAAAAAATGAACTGAGACTGAACTAAAAAAATTAAATGAAAATGAACAAACGATTCAGTCAGTATTCATCAAAAAATAACCACTAATAAAGAAAGCTTAAGAAAAATGGTTTACTGTATTTACTTACAAAATCACAACACTGAATGCCTCTAGTTACAAGTTTAATGAGGCTTACTTTAGATGTTGTTATTCTCAAAAGTCTGGTCATGCACAAATTCCACTACAGACCACAAGCCAAGTACAACAAAATCAAGAAAAGAATTACCACAGTTAGTACAATCGGTAACCAATCATGCCAGGTGAATCCTGTCCTTGCACCTTGGGCTTCACCTATATACAAACAGCAGAAACAGATCAATACCAGAAGCCATAATGCTGAGCACACAATTTGTGGTGATACCGAAAAACTGATTTAGTATGAGCCACTGCAGTAACATGCCGGTTTTAAGCTGGCAAAGCTGCTAGTCGCTTCAAACCTATCAACTCTCCATCAACTTCTAATAGCTAACATTCAGGACAGCCATCATCATATTAGCTCACAAAGATTTCTTCCACAATTACATAAAAAACATCTTGAATGAACATCTTCAACTATAAAAAATGTAGGTTTCTGGCACTCTGTTTATCTCAGCTTGTACACATTAGAAGAATACTGCGCCCAGGCTTTCTACTAACGCAGTTGCGCCAACATGTAATGGGAAATTGTGTGCTGAAAAAGTAAGCAAGTTTTGTGTGTGATGCACACACAGCCAAATGAAGAGCTATACACTGCTAAAGCAATGGAAGAGGAGAAAAAAATGGGAGGAACAGCAAGACAAAATCTCATACACTTATATAAATAATTCACTTTACAAAGCAATCGCATGATGAAATAAACTTCTATGATACAGTCACTAGAAGCCAAGACAGCTAGTTGGGTTCTTTTCATAATGTGTACAAGGCATACCCAACGATGGGAAGGAGATAAAGCATGCTCTGTCTCTGCAGTTTCTATGACCATCATCTTTTGCACTGTGCATCTGCTACATCTCTGGCATTGCATTAAACTATGATACGAATGTTACTCTCTCCAAATACTACACTGATGTCATGAGGTCATTGAAACAATGAGCAATTTTTTTTTTCAAATACACATAATATAGTACAGTAACATGATTGCTAACATTCAAACAATTAATTTTTAGCATGTGGCAGCAAGTGGAAGGCATCAGTTGTAATGAGCATGATGTACCAAATGTTACATAAACAGAAGTAATATACAAGTCTTCCACCTGAAATAAGGCTTGTTTACACTGAAATTCTACACAGAGATAACATTTTATGGCTGATTCAATTAAAAACAATTTATTTCTGCACCCGACCAGAAAATTCACAATATGAACTGAAATTGTACATTGTCTAATGATAGGACTAATGTCATATGAATTCCCTGCAATGTAACATTTCTACTATTAGTGGTGACAAATAAAGTAGCTGTTCCACTAGAGGAGAATCAATACTTTTAGTAGCATTGCCCTGAACAAGCCACACTTCAGTTTTCATGGACAAAATGGGCAAGTTATACTAAAAAATGTGGCAGACCAACCACAAAATGCCACCTCTAGATAAATGAGCCAGTCACATAGCTACAAAAAATGTGTATATCTGGCACTAATTTTTTTAACAGTCGTTACATGCCCGAGCAATACGAGAGTAATCACCATAACTTCCATTCTAACATTTCCACCATAAACAAAATGCTCCATTAGATAAAATATTCAATGTGAAAGTTCCTTATTCACATCATGAGTCATCCAGAGAAAACAAAGGTTGCTCCTATAAAAGCAATCCTCCAGCAGCAACCTTGAATTTAAGCATCATATTACTTTTTCACAAGTTGCTCGCACTTGCCTATGGCATCACTACCAACGCCATCACCCTATGTGGATGTTCAATCGTGAACCAAGCTTGCAAGACCTCTTTTAAATCAACAAAAATTTATTTTGCTACGCCATATCGCATCTTTCAGAATTCAGCAGACATAGTGCTTTAGATGTCAGAAGCAGATGTGGTGGCCATGAACAAAGTAATAATTCAGTCTATCATCACAAGTTATATTTGTTTTTACAACATCCAGAGAGGTTCAATACTCACCTTATCGGAATAGAATGAGAGCAACAGTTTGGTAAAATGAACTCAGTTTCACACTGCCTTGGATGAGCCATGGCAGTGGAATAGACACCAAAGCTTTGGGTTTGTTTTTGCTTTATATCATTACGAAGAGGAAACTGTTGGTGCAGCATCAAACCTCCAGCTCTCAGGTTGAGCAAAACTGAACTTTTTTATTTGTTTTTCTCTGGCTGCCTTATTATTCAATCATTATTACAGCCTGATTAATACAAAAAGAAAAAAAAGGCTGGCAACAACGCAAAAAGGTACAATATGAACTACTTAGTAAAACAAGGTTTGAACACAACGATGAAATGTTCCACATGAAATGAGTAACAAACTTCTCTACTTTTACACTGCTCTGAACATGAGCCCTAGATGTAAACATGTGTGCTGCATCAACACAGCTGCTGGTCATCTCTTGCTTGAAAATCATGGGAAAGATAGAGGGGTGTCACAAGCATTACGCCGATGTCTACCTATAATACTCCTGCCTAACAAGAACTTAAACAGCACCTGTTAAAAGTGCATGCATACACCACAAGCAATACAAACACAAGTACTTTGCTCAAATCGTAGAGCTGATGTACAGATCAAGATTTCATGTACGTTACAGCGACCAATGAACATATCAATCCACTGGGCGTCGATCTACAAGTAGCGCGTTTAATGTTAGAATCTTCACTGCTTTTTTCGAAAGTACAATGCTCTTTTCCGAACACAGACATTCATTTATTTAGCTGATCTCACACTGAACTTAGCACACATGCTGCACACTACACAAAGCGGTACTTTCTTTCCTTGCTAGTGTGTAGCAACAATTGCAACAAACAAAGGTTCCTAACATTCAAACATTAGACATTTATACAGACTTTAACTAAGATAAAATCTGCAAATGTTTTCCAGAATAACTTACCTGCACATTACAATACAGAGATCTCATTGGCAGAATGTAGCAAATACAAATATTTAATTCATGTTAAATTGTAAATACAAGCCAGATGAAAGGATAGCACTTTTCTAATGCCCTACCCCTTTCTTAGTTTTTTCAAGTTTTCTTTTATTGAATTTTTTATCTTGCTTTGGATAGTATACTAGGTACACTTTGTACTTTTATATATTTACTGTATATTTTCTCACACTTGTTAAATAAAACTATTGCAACTTCTGGGAATAAAGTATCCCTGAACTAATTTATTAAAGAAATATAAGTTTAAAATTATTTAAATAAGAATGCAACTGTTTCTTGTAACACTTTTACACAGCACGGTTATTTTATGTGAAAAACTCATTTCTGATCTGTGCGGGACATTTACATCACAAAGATACAGAATTAAAACATAGCAAACTTGCCTGGAACCAACATGCACATGTAGATAACTTTTCAGAAACAACACACTTACCATGCATACAAACTACATGAAATCTCTGAAAACGTCCAACTATACAGATATCAAAATATGTGCACGCTTCAACAGAATTATTAAAATGTTTTCCCATTTTCCAATAAATGCATGTTAGTACCATGAAGTTACTGGCATCGCTGTGTGAATCATAGGAGACGATTCAAAAAGAAGGTGCCTATAGCAGATCGAGGGGGAAAAAAACATTACACTCGTCTCACTGACAAGATACATGCTGCTGAACTGCATGAATCTAAGTCAGGTGAATAAACTACTCAACTACTTTCATCTCTCTTTTTAAGATTTTTATTTTGTTTTTGATATGCAGTTTTTATGCAACATACACTAATGAATGACCGTGGGAGACAAGTGAATGTGAACCATTTATGCTGAAGTGGGTAAGAAACAATGCAATGTGCATGCTGTAAATCTAAACAAAAATGACCAAATGAGTGGTTTTATTTCAGAAGCATAACTGAGCAGCTGATACAAAAAAATTTACCAGTGTAAACAAAACAATCCATAGCTGACGCATCAGTGCTTTTTAACAAACACTCGTCTACAAACAACTAAAAATTTTAAAGCAGTAAGCAAATATGTGCCAATCTTCCTGTATGTGTTTCATGATTTGCACCCAAATGTGATGTCACGAACATGTTAATGTAGGCAAAAATGCTCAATGTTAGCTGACATTTGCACTGTGCTAGAAATACCTGTCAGAAGGCAGTCCAAAGTGCCTATCAGTTCTCAAGATACTGGCAAGCAACAGGAGCTGTCACACACACTTGTAGTTTCCACATAAGGTGCTAGGAAATTCCTTCAGTCCTTTGACCAAAATCTTGTGGAAGATCCAATGCCCTACAGAAAAGAAGACAGCTCATTACGTTCAGCTCGGGTTTTTTTTTGAGGAGCTACACCATCTTGAAATCGCTGGATGAGAATAAACTTTGCAAATGACGGCTACTCGCTCGCAGCCATCACCAAGACACTCTTGCGCAAATATGTACAAGTGTTCCAGTACTGCAATGTGGTGCCTTTGCAACACAAATTCTGTGAAATCCTTGCAATGAAGGGCATGTGCTTTTTTTTGTTAAATGTTTTCATGATTTCCACACCAAAGAGCCGTTTCGTACTTTGCAGACATGATTGCCATTGCATGACCTACACGCCACACTGGTTCTCTTTCAATTCTCTAAGTGGTTATGAAAAGGAAAAGAAGAGAAAAGCACCGACCCATAAGTATCTCTCTTTACGAGGACACCTCAACAGGTTGGTACAGGGATGGGATATGAAGAATAAAAGATATAATAAAGAAAAGAGGAGAAAAGCAAAAAATAATATTAATAAGGAAAATAGGACTCATTCAACCCGCCTTTCTCAATGCGCGTTCGAACCATCGCAACAAGGAGCCGGTCGGGAAATACGCTGAAAAGGCAGTCGAAATAATCGCCGACAAGGAAGCAATAACAGGCCGGAAGACGCATATGAAGTGTATAAAGGCACGAAGAACTCGCCGGAGCTCGTAACCCAGGCATGAAAAGATTAGAGTTCTCCAACCTAATAATAATACCTAGGGTTTTACCATGATGAAGACGTCGTGTGATTATGAGGCATTGCATTGTGGAGGGCTTTGGAAATTTTGACCATCTAGTGTTCATTAACATGCACTCACATTGCATATCACTTAGGCCTCAACCATTTTGCCTGCATCGAAAACGACCACCGTGACCAGGATTGAACTAGCGGCCTTTGAGTCATCCCTCAACCACTATATTACCGAGGCAGATTGCTCTAACTTGGCACAGAGCCCTTTAATTACACTCTGCTAAAATATTATATGCAAGAAAGAAGCATTTTGGACTTTAATTATTTGCAAATGTCTAAAAACAACCAATCAGTACTCAAGCCATTTGTATTCCCCTTTCAAGAAATCCATGCGTTTTGCTGTCATCATTTCATAGTGCTGTTTGTTCAAGTATGTCTAATTATTATGCCAGAAAATGATATTGGCCTTACCGTATCAATAACACATTTATTGTGCACAACTGCCATAAGAGGAAAACAAAAGAGAAAACAAAGAAAGCAAGAAATAGTTGAGCATGGCCAAACAAGAAGCTGAGGCAACTATGATACAGTCAAAAGCACATACAGTGCAACCCACTTATAACGATCCCAGATATAACAATCTATCGGTTATAAGACCATATTTTGCTGCACTTACGATTTTCCTATCCTACCCTTTGAAACAGAGTCCAGATACAGCGAACCTTTTTCAATGCCTCCTACTTATACAACGAAGATTTCTGACACGGTCGCAGTAAAAATATAGCGTATACAAAGCAGAAAAAAGGGGTAAAACAGACATCCTGAAGCATGTAATAGGCGCGCTCACGTGTGCACTGCTGCAGTTTGCTTGGGACGTAAGATATCACAGAACGCGGCGAGCACCGCACACAGATTTCGGACGTTGCGAGTGAGATGGTTCCCTTTCCAGACGTTTCTTCAAAGGCAGACCGGAAGAGAGGGGAATAAAAATTAAAAGAAAAAATAGGAGGCAGCATAGAACATTGCGGCCAGCTTTCGCACGGTGAACTTTTCTGACGCTGTTATCGGCATCTACGACCGCAGACGATGAACCAACGATTCCTTTGAACACTAGAAGCCATAAATGCGAGAAGCGACAACTTTTGTTGCGTGAAAGTTCCCTGTAAGGCTCAACTCTTCGACACCCCCATTAGACAATACCACGTTGTTGGCTTTCCTCTACAGCCCGTTTTATGAATGCCTTCGTTTCTTGACATGTGCTTGGCACATCTTCTTTAGACGAGCGTCACCAGTCATGCCGGCAAAAATACTTGAAGTCGTTGCGTCAATCGCGCAGCACAAGCGGGAAGCGGACGAACACACACGCGAGACGGGAGCCAGCGGCCGACAAACCACAACCAGGAAAAAAAAATTGACCCCGTATCTGCATATTAATCTGCGAATGTCGTCAAAAGACGATAGTGTTGCGTGTGGAGAGAGTGAACAAAACATTTATTTGATGTTCTGCGAGAGAAAATCGGTGACTGGTATTCTGGAGGCGCTGCGTTAGAGTGCCTCGAGCGTGCAACGAAGGCGAACAAGCGCATCAAGTCACGTCACACGTGAGACATAAGCGCCATCTGGCAGTTTTCTTGAAAAACGAAGCGCGCGGCCCTGAGACTGGCGAGCGCGCCCATCTCAGAGGTGATAAGGTGTAGAACGCAAGGCGAGGGGTAGGTGCCACCACTGTGTTGTCTTAGCAAAGCGTTGGGAGCCCTTGCCTTTTCGTGCAAGCGTTGCATGGTCAGCACAGCGTGATAAACGCTACGGTCCTTAGAATTACTTATGTATGCCTTTTCTAGTAAAAGACGCACATGCAGAATATATATGTGTTGTTTTGGTGCCTCAGGTATGCGCAATATTTACTTTTTAATTGACAATCGCACAAGTATGAATGCTGAACCTTGAGCAACATTGGTGGGCGCTGCAGATGGGGTCGGTTGTTTGGGGTACGGCTGATGCCGTTTAGAGTACCCGGTACGTTAAGGGTGGACAGAAAGACAAATGTACAGACGAACAGACAGACAGAGCCAGCCAGCCAGCCAGCCAGCCAGCCAGACCAAAATTTTCACGTTGAAGCTCCCCAAGAAGGACTATCGTCTTTTAAAAAAAATCGCAGCCTCTTTAGCCACATCAGCCAATGGGAAGAGAGAGTGGGGGGGGGGGGGGGGGAGGGGGCTAGCCTGACACGCACGGCAGCCTTTCCTTTCATGTGACATCATTTTGAAGGGTGGCAAAATGGGCCCAATGAAATCAGCTTCAAAACGAGCTCAAGACGGCGGCGATTGTCCGGCTGCTTTGCCAGCAACGCGCGCGCGAAGTTTGAACAAAATTTATCTTTTTCGGGGCGTTTCGCAACTCCCATAGCAACTTTATAACACATTTTAACCCATTTATTGATCGAATTTAGTGTTCACAATTTCAGAACATGTGCATATAGGAACGAAAATTCGAAAAATTGACTTTTTGGTGATTTTTCACCATTCTGCCTGCATAACAGCAAAGACCGGTCAATTAGTGATAACAACTTCCCCGCGGTGGCGGCGATGCCTTAACGAATAAGCATAAAAAGAATGATACCGAGGTGGCCGGTGGCGATGAACGTGCCATTTCGACTCACCGCCGGCGAGCTTATCACAGTCATCTACAGATAACTGCTCGGTGGAGTGACGGTGGATAGATAGATAGATATGTGGGGTTTAACGTCCCAAAACCACTATATGATTATGAGAGACGCCGTAGTGGAGGGCTCCGGAAATTTAGACCACCTGGGGTTCTTTAACGTGCACCCAAATCTGAGCACACGGGCCTACAACATTTCCGCCTCCATCGGAAATGCAGCCGCCGCAGCCGAGATTCGAACCCGCGCCCTGCGGGTCAGCAGCCGAGTACCTTAGCCACTAGACCACCGCGGCGGGGCGGAGTGACGGTGGTACAAGCACGTCATGGTGCCAATCGCAAGCCTGCCGCCGCGTCGTGCGAGGCCACTTGCGCACGTTGCTCACGAAAATCGAACAGGCTACCCGCCGCACCCTAGCATGATCCCGAGTGAAACATGCGCGAAGAACGCACAAAACGCACATACATTGGACTGCAAGTGAACTGGCATGCAACGGCGAGAGTAGCTAGGGTAAGCGACATACCGCACGCAACTAGCCAGGGATGACTGGATCGATGTCAGTGGATCGCGATTCAGAACGGCGCGAGTTCATTACGAACAAGTGTCGTTCAACACGCGAAAAGGCTTGACTTGTCAGCGGAGGGGCTCTTCACACTTTTTAATAAAAAATACAAAAAAAAACATTTTGGTCGCTATGTGGCCGTTTTTAAGGGCAACTCCATATACAACGACCATTTATCGCGGCACTTTCGAGTTCGTTATACGTGGGTTCGACTGTATATCGAACTTGCCAATAACTAATTACTGGGTATTTCGAACGGTCATGAAATCTCCTTGAATATATTTCTCATATACCACATATTTTACATGTCAAATTAGATGAGGAATTCGAAAACAAGAGGTGGGTACTGGAGCAAACATTTTAACAAGCAAACTTGTCTTTTTCAAGGCTGCAACTAAAGCACCTAACCCTGGTTTTTGCATTTCTCATCACAACCTTCTATCTTCCCCTTCTTGCCCTTCTTTAGGATATATCAAATGAGCCATATGTGGAACTCTTTTGTGATTCCCTTGCTGTTCGATATATCCGGATTTGACTGTATAACCAACCAAAACAGAACACCAGAAAGAGTTCCACAAGAAGAAAAACGGAAACGGATGTTAATAAAATATAACACCCAACGTCTAGAAAAAAGTACCTCTCAATATAAAAACTAAGCTGAAAGCTTAAACATTCTCTCACCAGCCCTGTGTCTGCTTCCCTAGCTTATATTCAATCTACAGTAACTACACAATAAATAAAATGCGCATTTTTATGGTCGACACTCCCTCTACATGAAGACATTGTTTATGCCTTACAGTGCCATGGCACGATCACCCTACAATTGCAGTTTTTAATGAAAAATAAATGCACTGGGTCTATCCTGCCTTTATATATGAAAAATTGACTGCAAAAAATATTTCTTAGCCATTTTAGCTTTAGAAGTCGCCGGCTATAAACTCCGCCCATCGCCGATGACCAATATTCTGCCATTGTGTGTGTGTTACGTCATGTGCGGCGTGAAGTGGAGCCATCGTCTTCCACCGAAGTTTCAGCTGCTGAAAATCGTTCCATTTCCATTCCAAGCTGAAGAAAGTTGAAATAACTCCATCGTAAGTGCAGCTGGTCACGAAACAAAATCGTTGGCTCTAATTCAGACTTTTGCAAAGCAAAGCAGCTTGTTACATCATGGCTCGTGAATGCGCGAGTGTTCTCCGATTCTCGGGCTGCTCGCGTGTTTATTAAAATATTCATTACAAATTAAGTGCTTGATCGAATGCGCTGAAATTCCACCAGCTTGTTTGTGAAAGCCCAAGGATTAACCTGTACAATACAGATTATAAGTGAAATTGGGTGTCATGGCACCTTTAAAGCATGCAGTAACTATACAATCGGCAAACTCATTATGGTGCAGGAGGAGCCACCAGTCCAAGGTGTCTACTATCCGAGTACCACAACAACAGTGATATACTTGATATTGAAGATAAGTTCATAAAACATCATTATACGTTTGTTACGCAAATCTAAAAGCGTTGTCACCTCCCTCTCCCCGCTCTAAATAGATATGTGGGGTTTAACGTCCCAAAACCACCATATGATTATGAGAGACGCCGTAGTGGAGGGCTACGGAAATTTTGACCATCTGTGGTTCTTTAACGAGCACCCAAATCTGAGCACACGGACCTACAGCATTTCTGCCTCCATTGGAAATGCAGCCCCCGCAGCCGTGATTCGATCCCGCGACCTGCGGGACAGCAGCCAAGTACCTTAGCCACTAGACTACCGCAGCGGGGCACGAGTCATTAAGGGGAGATGCGAGTCGAAAAATCGCGTTTTTAGCGAAATTTCTCGTATTTCTGATTTTTGATGCATTGTAATCTTCAAACCTTCTTCTTTCATCTGTGAAAATTTCAAAACTAAATTCGAACCGCAAAATGCAAAAAAAATGTGTATGAAGGCATCGCGGTGGCTCTAAATTTCGTGAATTTGCGCCGATATTGGCCATCTTTGACTGCGCGCTGCTCCCCGTCGCAGTGCCGCCCCCCGTCGCAGTGCCGCCCCTTATCGCGATCGGTTGGGAAAGTTGCGTCCGGCCTTCTTCTTACAGCTCTGACGACCGCCAGTTTCGTACGTGGGCAAAAAAAAATAATATACGAGGCCTTTTTATCACGTGGTTTGAGCTGTTTGAAACTCGCAGCACCCTAAGCCGCATCGCCATTGGCTACCGAGTCATTGTCAACTGTGTTGGTGGCGGCCATTGGCATTTGGTCTGTCTGCTTTTCTGCGTGTCTACGCATATTTCCGCAATGACAAGCCCGAAAAAGTGCAACGCGAGACCGCAGAAGTTTCGAACGAAGCACAAGTTCAAGGGAAGGCGGCGTAAAGCACCCCGAACGACGGCGATGAACGAGAACGCGCCTACGTGTGCTAGGCCTGACGGCGGCATCGACTGCCTGACATGCAGTAGGCACAAGGATATGGGCCCAGACGAGGAAGTGTGGCAGGCATTCCATGGCCCAGTCTGTGAAAAAAATGCAGACTGTTCCTCCCATGCCATGGAAACGGAGGCTGCAATGGACATTTGGCAGAGAACATTGACTTATGACACCCCACTGCATTTCATGACACTCTTAAGTGACGGTGACAGCAAAGCATATAGTGCAGTTGCAGAGTCAAAAGTCTATGGTGCTGTCAATATAGAAAAATAAGACTGCACTAATCATGTGGCCAAGAGACTTGGCACCGCGCTACGGAAGGTGCATGTGCCATTACCACGAGGGCAGAAAATGAAAGAGCCAGCCATTCAGAAGCTCCAAACATACTATCAGATTGCCATAACAAGCAACAGGGGGAGTGTACGGGATATGTACACTGCAGTATGGGCTTCGTACTTCCACTCATGCTCTACTGACAATGCTGGCAGTTACAAGTTTTGCCCTGCAGGAACAGAGCCGTGGTGCAAACATCAACGCGCTGAAGCACTTGGTGAACCTGCACCACGCCACACCTCTCCTGACAAAAGCACAGGGATTGGCTGTTTTGCCCATTTATAAGCGGCTAACAGATGAGAAGCTCCTTGCTCGATGCATCAAAGGGAAAACCCAGAACGCATCGGAATCCCTGCACAGCAAAATTTGGCTACTTTGCCCCAAGACTAAGTTTGTCTCCCGAACGGTTGTCGAGACTGCCGCAGCTACGGCAATCCTGTGGTTCAACAAGGGTCATGCTACTTTCGAGCACATCCCGGAAGAGCTCAACATACTGCCATCTAGAGATCTAGTTACTTTCAGTGATTCCCGCGATGCGAGGCGCATCAAGAGAATGTCCGAGCGTCTGACAGCAGAAGCAAGGGCCCACCGTCGTCGTGGAGTGAAAAGGGCACGGCTAGAAGAGAGTGCTCGCAAGGACCGTGAGGGCACAACCTATGCTGCAGGACTGTTCTAGTAACTTGCAGTGCTTTTCAAAGTTCTGTTGAACATTATGGCCAAAGATTATGCATTTCTAACAACTCTGTGATAAAAAAAAAGGTTTCAAACTTTCAAATGCGTTTTTCTCCTTTTGCAGTTTTGTGTGATCTGTGCTTCCTATACACGCTAGTTCGTATACTTAGAATTGTCATACCTCTATGAAATTTTGCACATAGCATGATGAAGGCCCATAGAGTGCAAGTATCTATTCAGATTGTCAGTGCTGCTTGATTATGTTTTTCAAAAATTACATAACATTGAAAGCCCTTGGCAACTAGAGCCATAGTAAATTTTTCTATTTTATTATTGTATTTCACCTTTTTACACACAAAATTTATATAGTTTTTTGCACTCTACAGTTCCAAAGGATCATAGTCAGCTACATCTGCATGCTTTATCTCAAATTTTTATAGGTCAGAATTGTTGCATAACGATGGCCATAATTTTGCAGTATCTGACCTGCAGAAAGAAAACCAAGCAATCTACATGAAAATAAATGACATATTTGAAAAGAGGAGAAAAAACTCTATTAGCATGCCAATTTGTGTTAAATTCAGACTCTTATTAAAGAAAATCATTTTTGAGTAGCATCTCTCTTTAAATTGTAAAGCATATTGCATATTGATATATATCTTGTATGCAAGATCCTATGTTGATACATATCAATGTATGCAAGATCATATTTAAGAACTTCTTGCTGGGCGAGTTGGTACATGTCTGTGGTAGGTAACGTTGCGCACACAATCGGACGAACACAGGAAGTAAAGAGGCATAAACGGAAAGAGCGCAAACTATCAACTGCCTTTATTGCTTTGGTCGCTGTAAATATATGCACACTTAGCAGACGTCCCAAAAAAAAATTGAAAGAAGGTTGAAAGAAAGGAGGATGAAACAGACGGCAAGAATACCTCACATCAATAAACAAAGCTGCGCAGAAAACTGCTTGCTGCACTATGCAGTGAAACAGACGTGTCGCTTACACATTTGTCTCCCAATTTTTTATTATAAAACAGACGTGTCGCTTACACATTTGTCTCCCAATTCCTTATTATAAAAAACTTCTAATGGCTCACACCCTACTCTCTCCTTGCTCCTGCCTAGAATTTTAATTTCTGCTGCGTCATTAGGAAAAAAGAAGGGTCGAACTTGCCCACTCATTGCAGCACATGTATGGGTTGTGAGCCATATTTCAAGAATGTCCATGCTTCAACAGAATTATTAAAATGTTTTCCTATTTTCCAGCATAGTAATTTTTTCGGGATGCACATATACATACCTGCCACGTTCAAGAATTCTGAATCCGGGAGAGTTCCACAATGGGGGGAGGGGGGTTCATATGTCTCACCACCCTTGGCACCTTTTTTTTTTATTTCACATGCGCGCACACACACACAGACACACACACAAAAAAGACATTGTGGAAAAAGTGGGGGTCCAAACAGCCTTGTAAGGGTAAATATCAGCGTTGCAGTCTTATGATGGCCTATAAACAACAAGGCGGAGTGTCCAAACAACAGTAAAATCTCTGTGATACATAAGACTCTCAAGCGGGATCGAAAATATTCTTATCACCCAAAGCTTAGTATAATAAAAAAAAACTCGCAAAAGTGGTTTTCACACTGATATATGTGCACAAAATATCTTTTTTTCCATCAAAAACTGATGTACGTTTTTGTGGGACACACGCGAATGGACCAATAAGAGATGGGACAGCTAGCTGCAACGAAACTGGGCATCGAAGCTTTTCTTGAAGCAAACCAAAAAATGCTTAAGTCTGCTCCACCGTAGATCGCTATGAACAACAAAATGCTTCGTGCCTTTTTTTTTTTTTTAATGCCTTTATCGCCTTCAAACTATTGCTGTTTTAGCCGTGTACCTACAGAGCTTATAGTCCCTATCGATCGGTTCGTAGCAACCGCAGTTTTGTTTGCAGCGGTTGCGGCAAATGGTAATTTCGTTCTTATTCCAAGCATGCGCCTTAAAAACTGAGTCGCTAGTTGCTATTTATAATTGCTTCTGTCACAGTTTTGTCTGCAGCAATTGCAAAAGAAAGCGTCGCTTGACTGGGTGAGCGTATGATGCACGTGCACTTTTCAAGCTTCTGTCAGTTTCGTCGTCACCATACATGATCGTGTCAAGAGTGACTGCAGTTTGGTTCTCCGCACATGTCCTTTCCAAGCTTCCAGCACGTTGCTCTCGGCTAATGCTCGACGGTTTCGTTTGAACGTCCAAACTTCGGCCCATTGGACACGGTGGAGTACGGCAGCGGAACTTCGCAAATTCGAATCACCGAGATTACAGCGTACGTTTACACTAACGCTTCCTAATGCGATAGTGCCGATAGTTTTACAGAAAGCCTAGATCAGACTGGGTTTTATTTTTGTCAATGCGACCAGATCACGCAAAGAAATTTTGATTTCTGGGGCATATTCTTGCCAACCGTACAAACGTAAAGAAATGGTGGAAATCCAGGAGTCTCCCAGAAAAGTGAGGAGACTTAGAAAGTATGCATAAATGAAGATACAAAAAGGAACTCAATATTAAGGAACAGTACTGAGAAATAGCCCACACATATTGTTAAAATTTTCAAAGCAACTCTTTTTAAATATTGTTAACCTAACCTGTCAGCTTACACCACTGCCACTTCTGAAAGAAGAAAAGTCAGTGACAAGAATATCCATCAAGATGATTATTAGACACATATATCTTAAATTTATATCAAGGTTTTTAACATGAGCAACAGCTCCCTGTCAAAAAAGAAAAACCATTCTTTGAAGAAAAAAAAAGATAAGCACATCAAGCCCGAGACAATGTCTTTGAATAATGGAAAAGATCTTAAGAAGGAGTGCATTCCGTCTTTGTTGACATATTGATTGCACTTGATCAATAAAAAGTTTAACAGACTTAAGGGTGTAATTCTTGCCCATAATATGTTTAAGAAAAATCTAGTAGCACCAAGAATTCCAACAACCTTATGTCGCAATCGTTACGACAGCTACCATAGCCATAACCAAGGAATAAGGTTGAAGGACGCCTTTCTCTGTAATCAATACATTCACTAACTACACTTTGCATAAACTGCTCTACAGAAAGCTTGGTACATATGTGGTGGATTCCAAAAATTTCAAAAAATAAATGGAGAAGCTTTTCAATTAAAACTGCCTCTTTTGGCACCACGCAGTACAGGTAAGCAATGTGTCCATGCAACAAACTGCCCGAACGTACACAGACCAGAATGTTGTGAAAAAGAAAAAAAAAGTAAAAAAAGGAGGTATGCCAGTCACACCGCGAAACGGCCACCGACTGAAACATAAGTAGAACGTAAAGCTAAGCCTAAAAGCTTGAGCCCAGAGCCGGCACACAGCGATGCCTTTCAAAGCACTCGTTGCAAGTTTCGATTACAAAATGAAGCAGTGGCATATCACCGTTTATGAAAACTGTGCCATGTGATCGCCAACGTGCATTGAATCATGAATAAAGCGCCAAGGTGACGGTTAATATCGTTTAAACTGGTTTGAACGTGCATATATGTCACGACGAGTTCGCGAATCGTACCAAGTTTTTTCGCGTGCACTATGGACAAGTCCTCAGTGCTGCTACCAAGTGGCTCTCTCGCTCACTGCAAACACCAATGGGTGGATTTGGCGTGCGATGGCTTTTTTAAGTGCAATGAAAAGTCGCTTGTCTATATAAATTAGTGGCCAATAGGGGTAAACCGGGAGCAGGTCGCACACGTTCTGTTGCTCACAAAACCCAGGAACTCACACGCCAGAGCATGCAAGAGACATAAGCGTCGCATGCAGGGGATGACTCCACGTTTACGCAACAAGGTACTCGCTGTAAGCGTCGCATGCAGGGGATGACTCCACGTTTATGCATTAAGGTACTCGCCCCAGGCAAATGCACGCGCGTTGGTGACCACTCGCAGCAGTGTCGACATGAAAACCGCAGCGACCGGAGGAATGCACTACACACAACGAAGAAGCCAAGAGTCAATCCTGCTACGCATGTCACTCTGTTAGGGGGGGTAACTCGGTGGTTTTCAACAAAGAAGCCACGAGTCAATCCTGCTACGCATGTCACTCTGTTAGGGGGGGGTAACTCAGTGGTTTTCAAAGTGACAGTGGCACCAGAACACAGAGCTGCTTCTACAGCCTAGCTGTAGAGCACACAGCTTGCTGCTTCCACAGCCTAGCTAGTAAAAGCAGTAGACTCGATGCACGGCAGTACATTTTTGTGGAGTCGCGTGTATTTACAACAGTCTAAGGGAGATTATGGGGGCACCAAGGGGGCATAGTCAACTCGGCCTTTTTTCCCCACTAAGCTGAGGTTGGATTCAAAGCTCTTGCTTTAGGGGCTGTTTTGAAGCAGTTCGGCGAAACTTTTGCAATTTTTATGCCTTTAGAGCAGCTTGGCGCAAGAAAACGGAAACTTATCAAACATGCGCAATATGCGCATGTTTGATAAGTTTTTGTTTTCTCTCACTCCTCACAATAAAAAGCGCAGATTTATTGAGAGTACAAGAAATTTGTCAGGGACAACATCAAAGAAATAATAAATTCATACATTTCAAGTATTAAAGTGACACTTACACTCAAATCTTGTCATGTATAAATGGGTGGGCCAGGGCATGATTGATCGATATCCGCTTCGCAGGGTCAAGCATCAAGGTTTTCTCCAAAAGATCTTTCAACTGGCCTACTTTCTTGACTTGATCCTCTGGCAGCCGCTGCCGTCCAATTAACTCACTGGATAAGTCACGGGTCTGATTGATGTTTGTCATGACCACCACTTTCTCCTACACAGAGGCAACCAAGGCATATAATTATTTTTCATTGAATCTCACTATACCTTGTTACCGTCAACAAGGCAGAGCATATTTGGGAGACTTATTAGACATTTCACAATATTACATCCATTAAAGTAGCTGTAATTGTTTCACTAAGTAAAGGAAAAAATTCACAATACAGTATATTAATGAGTTGTGCATATTAAAACAGTACTAATGAAGGGGGCGGAACCTTGAAGCAAAGATGCAGAACCAAAAAACCCATGAAGAATACTGGCAAACTTCAGAGAAACCTATACAGGTTTTGTAATAGCTTTCCTCATGAAGTTTCACTTTTGTTATCCATGAGACGACTCATGTTGTGGTGTGATGATGATAATAATAATAATAATAATAATAATAATAATAATTCATTAAACAAATACATCAGACAGTTTCAGATTGATTAGGTATTAAGGCTAGTATGGATGAATTGCACGTGTGTCACATCCGGGAATGAGAGGATTGAGAACTGCCATGGTTGTCACATATGCAGCTGCCTGGAAGCGTAATCAGGAGCTTTACAGCGGCAATATCTGGTTTTCGGCCACGCTACCGGCTTTACCATGGCTACTTGTGCCATTTTTGGGTGCAGAAGAAGTGGAATTTCTGCTTCTAAAGGTCAGGCACAGCCACACATTAAAATGTTTAGTTTTCCCGCAATTATTACAAACCAGTGCACGTGAAAAGAATTCATCCGAAAAGCACCATATCGCTTGGCTGGCACGCATTAACCGGGAAAACCTGAAGAAAGAAAAATACATCCGTGTCTGCAGTCGTCACAGGTAAAGTTATTTTTGAGTCATGTCCAGGTTTACCACGATAACTATCATGATCGCGTCGCTTGTTCAAAATGCTACCTAGGTTCTCAGCGATGTACAGACGACCTTTTCCCCTTGAATAACTGCATCTCGTGCTGTTACGTGAGGTCTAATGGCGCAATACATGTGAACGTCTCTTCGTTCGTGGGACAACCTGCGAATTTAATGGACGATGCGAACCCCGACTGGGCATCAAGCCTAGGCAACGGCTGTAATTAGTAGATTACTGCTGCAGCATGTGCACAGTTTTCACCGCTCCAAAAAGTGACAGACGAACACGCTGGATGCAAGCACAACGGGCATGCCATCCATAAAGTATGGAACATCCATAAAGTATGGAACAGGCAGTGTTCCATACATAAAGTATGGAACACTGCCTGCCATAGACGCAGAGCCAAAGCGTAATGAACCATCAACAGTAAATCCTGTCCAAGCTCATGCGCCTTGAGAAAGACGAAGTTTTACTTCAACCGTAACATGAAAGAGCATTGTAACTAACCTCACTTAGAACGACAACACACTGTGATAGAAGCTGGTTTGCTGCTATGCTCTTCACCCATCCACTGGTGAAGTAGTTGTAGCCAATCAGCGGCTTGTAGACCATTTGTTGCAGCGTGACATGGCTCGTCGAAAGCACCAAATAGTTCAGGATGTTGCTGTGTGTGCGACGGAAAGCAGCAGATCGAGATTCGGCATCCAATGCGCGGGTTGTACGGGTCGATGCCATTGCACACACACCAGCCGGTCCCACAAGCTCTTCCGAATACGACGGGCAAAGTGCGCGCACGTTTTCTTTCGCCATATCGTTCGAATGACGCCGACAAGCTCCTGCGTGGTGCTAAACTTGCACTAGCAGCCTGACTCAATGTTGACAAACATGGCAGTCGCTCACTTTGCAAGCCAGCAATGACGTCACATGCAATACATGTACTGTACGTTGCTAGGTAGCTGTGTGAAGATGCAGACAAAGGGCTCTGGGAGTACATGGTGATATTTCTGCACTTAGCCCGCATCACTTGGTCATTTGCTATGCTAATACTCATTGTTAGGCCCAAATGACAGCATAGCAGACTACTGAACACAGAGTAGAGAGAGAAAAGCAAAGGAAAGGCAAAGAGGTTAACCAGGTTGAACCCTGTTTGCTATCCTACACGGGGGAAGTGGGAAAGAGGAGGAAAAGAACAGGGAAGGAAAGAGAGGTAAATTAATACACCAGCATGCATCATAGCAACGTGTACCGTGCATCTCCAGGAAGTCATATAATTGCCTACTGTGAAGAAGTACGGGTCGACTTCGACTGTCTTAGATTGTAAAGAGTCAAAGTCGACCATTTTGAAAAAGTGTAAAGTGCCATTAACAAAAATGATGAGCCACTATAAGTAAATGCAGAGTGCTCATTCATTCAAGCAATTGGGTACTGCACTATTCATACAATGCATTTCCCCTTTTTCCTGATATTGTTTGACGTTTTTGATTGCCAAAGAAAGATTGAAATACTTGACACATGGTAGTACTAGTTGAGGTTAGCCACAATAAGCTGGCTCCTGCATTATGCACCCTAACTGCCGCAAGAAGAGCAGCCTGTTGCTCGTTCATTATAGTTCTCAGGGTGAATGTTTTGCCACAACCAGCCACCTCCGTAAAGAACACCTGCAAAGGCGGTGCTTGAGTGCACATGCCCCCTTTGCAGCATTTAGACATACCTCTATAAAGCGTTGCTTTGCACTAAGCACACTACTTTCTCAGGTACATAATTCCCTTCTCGGCTTGCAAGCACCTTCTTTCTCCGGTGATCACTTCAATCACAGCCCAACACATAACATCACTGGTTTGACAGACAGGGCATGTATGCTTGAGAGATGTAGAGAGATGCAGCACTATAGGTCATACACGTTCTTAACCCACTTAATCATACATTAAATGTAAACATTTGAAATTATATCAGTTAATTTGTTAAATTGTTTAGGTGTGGTCATAGCTATATCGCGTCCGTTTCACCAGCAGAGGTGGCAGCAAAACATGAAAAGGAAGACATAAGAATTATATGCTATGTTCTAAAATTAAACTAATTTTTGTGCATTCGAGTCTTTTATATTGTTTAAAGATGGCAATTTTGATAAAAGGTGATATCCCAATATATATAATCCAAATTCAGCTTTTTTTTTTTTCAGGAGAAAGCCTGCTTCTATGATTCCATTTACATAAAGCAAGGATGGAACAGCTGATTTGACCATAAAGCAATTTTTGAAGAACACAATGCATTTGGAGCAGGTCAACAGGGGAGAATTAGACATTTTTTGAACAGCAAATTTTAAGCACAACACTCCAGATATGGAGTAGCTCAATGAAATATCTGAAGTTTTTTTTACTCTCGCCCTTTTCTTACATTAACATTTGCATGACTTCTAAGTGGGCACAAGACTGCTACATACCTCTTTCCAGTGTTTACCCTACTTGAAGTGAGGTCTTGGCCACACTAGTTCTCACAGTTAAAGCTAAGAGGTAAATTGAATAACATTTGGGGCACATCATAGCAATGACAGTCTTCCAAAGTCATCGGGCTATTATTTAAATAATAATTCCTGATTCTGCCTACTGCTTACATGGAAGCGTAATGCCCAAACAAAAAAGATTGAGATTATAGGAATGAGAATTGGCTGGAGGGAACAGGTTAACACGCATATTCTCTAAACAAACACTGCCATGGCAGCTAAGTGCACAAATAAAGTACATACTTACACCACAGTAATGATTGATTGATATGTGGGGTTTAACGTCCCAAAACCACGATACTATTATGAGAGACGCCGCAGTGGAGGGTTCCGGAAATTTCGACCACCTGGGGTTCTTTAACGTACATCCAAATCTGAGCACACAGGCCTACAACATTTCCACCTCCATCGGAAATGCAGCCGCCGCAGCCTGGATTCGAACTCGCGACCAGCGGGTCAGCAGCAGAGTACCTTAGCCACTAGACCACCGTGGCAGGGCACTTACACCACAGTAAGTAAAAAAAAAAATCTCACGTTGGTTTGAACAGCTGCCACGAAAACGGTACGAAAGCATTACCTGATGCAAGGTAACGAAGCCCACAAAACGTGTCAAGTCTATCATGGACTACTGACAGCTATCACAGTAAACATGAGTTAGATTCTCCAGAGATAAGCACATACTATATCACAATACTAGACATAAGTCCCCGACAATGCACAAACATGGCTTTGCACTATCACACTTAAATGCAGCAGAACATAGGCTACAATGGCATTATATTAGATTATAGTGGAATTCAGGTACCCCAAAAATGAAATTAACAATACCCTGGTGCCTTGGCTATTTAACTACTATTTTCTTTTAAAACTAGGCTTAGTATAAAACCCTTCATGGTTCCACGCAGTGTTTTGAAGCACCTCAGACACAGAAAGCTGAAAATGTAGCTTTATCACACTGCAGCTCTACCACACCTGCAGAGAGCTACAAAATATCTGGTTCTGGACCAACAGTCTTCTCGTAATACACAAATTCAAGACCAACCTACCTTTCATGACAC
The DNA here is from genome assembly GCA_013436015.1 of Rhipicephalus annulatus. Classification (NCBI taxonomy): domain Eukaryota; kingdom Metazoa; phylum Arthropoda; class Arachnida; order Ixodida; family Ixodidae; genus Rhipicephalus; species Rhipicephalus annulatus. The sequence goes on along the minus strand of WOVY01002497.1, from coordinate 28,571 downwards.
TTGACCTTTTTCTCTCTTTCTGTCCAAGTACCTAATTGTCTAATGGCTTGATTAAAAGAGCTTACTGCCTCACGAATTCACTGCCACAAAACTTTTTTAAATGAAAGGGGTTAGATATTCACTCTATGCTTTAAGTACTTCCTGTCACCTTCAGTACCAGGGAACAGCATGAAAGCTACTCCTAAAAGAGGGTAGCAAGGGGGCCAAAAGATGCAGTTTTTCGTCAGCGCATCTCACGACCTTGAGCCCTTTTTTTTCTTCGAACGCATGGCTACGTTTAATGTGACAGAAAGAGAGAGCATGCACGCTTGCATGTAACAGTATTGCACAGCGACAACGGTAACTACGCAGCTCACAACGCTCTTATCAGCCAACGGCCGTGGACTTGAGTATTTGGTGCAGTAATCTGGATATATGGTATCATTTGTAGAAAAATGAGGGAGCGATTTCTAGCTGATTTTGAGAACTACGTGTAAATTGCACGCTTCACGGTGCACTATAATATTTGGCTCACATGTTCTTAGAAGCCTTATCTACCAATTAGCATCGTTTTTTGGCCATGCAGGGCCCCTACGAGCAGCAATTCTGCTTAAGCGATTCATATTGACCGAGACACTACTGCAAATTAAATTATGTATTGAGGTGCTCGGAAGCTGGCCAGTAGCTTTCCTATGGACGATTTTCCTACGGACGGGCTAGACTGCACCTGCGCGCTTCCATCTTACAGCCTTCGCAACGGGTGTAGTACATGCCCTTCGCCACTCCTCTGAGGGGGGCACTGCGACCCTGCCATCTTCCGCTGCTCCGTACAGTGCACGAACACATGAGTTCGGGTGTGCTTCTTCACACACCACGTGTTGAAAAACAAGTTGCCTAATTGTTAAAGGCACAGGAATGGTTTGTTTTGACTTTTTATTCGGTCTAGGTGCATCGAGCTTAAGTTTATTGAAAAATAAGTAAATGTAAGAGCCCAAAGTACAGCTCTCCGCCATCAAACGTGTAGACATTCTGAGGTTTGAAAATAAATATTTATTGCTCATAAGCACTGGCAATAGTTGAACACTTTCAAGTGAAAAACTTTGCTGGACTTCACAAATGTCGCAGCCTAAAATGTTTCCTAGTCAGCTTGTGTGTGTAGGTAAAAGGCTTGTCGTTCGCGTCAGTCAGTTGGTTTGTGTGGCTGACTAGGAATTTTTCGACAACGAGATCAGCGGAACGTTGGGAGTGGCTGTCGCCAACACTTTCAAGGCAGCCTAAGATGGGAGCGTCTTGCAAGTAGGGCTGGACTGCTGTTTGCAAAACTTCTAGCACATTTCTGTATGGCAGGTGTTCACAGGCGTTAACAAAAAAGACCAATATCTTGTCCGAAAGAGCTAGAAACTGGGGCCTTGGGTAGTGTAGTTCGCCCCCTCTCTTGTGCTCGAAGGAACTTGTGCAGCTGATGCTGCTAGTTGTTGGTCATCAGCAGCGCAGCGCAAGAGTCACATCCGAGGTCTGTAATAAGTTTGGCAATGTAACCGCCAAGGTATGCTAAGTTGGAGAAGGTGACAGATGGAGACGGACGAGCCTCGTACTCCAACACAGACCGCAGGTCCTTATTAAGTATATTCGATATCATCGCAGCCTCTTCCTGAACTTCCACAATTGATAACTTGATTTCTTTCGGTCTTGGGATGTGCAACTTGACGATGTGGTCCAGAGCAGCGGTGACTGCTCTAACACTTAGCATGTCATTCCCATCACACATTGACTGCACCATTCCGAAGATTGCTTTGATGGGGTCACTGTTCAATTTCTTTGTCAAGACATAACTGACGCCTCGCTCCAGGAGCAATTCTGTTGTTTCCACCGTCGACCTTGTTGTAAAAAGCAAGGCTTCATACGCCTCGTTAATGAAGCCAGCACTCACTGATTCGATGGAACTCTCCTGTATTTTTTTCACATATGAGATAAACTCATTCTACAGTCACAGTAGGCGATTGTCATCGCTTCTAAAAATGGGAGCTTTGTGACCGCTTCCACTGAATGAAGTGTCATGAATGTCAAACCATTTCTTCATGGACTTCACGAAAAAAAAAAGAACGGTTGAACTTGCTCCCCTAAAATCTCTGGCAGCACCGTGGAATTCCGCTGAAGGTGCTCTATGGCTGCAGACACTTGAGGGGCGAAAACTTAACTGGTCGCAGCATATTCATTTTTTTCCAAATTGGAAGGGTAGACATGTTTCCATGTCAAATTTCAGGCCAGCTTCAGAGTCTTATGTTAATGATTCTCGTATAATTTCTGCACGAACACACCACTAATCACTCCTGTGCCATCTGCAAGTTCATATTTGAGGAACTGGTTGCTAATGTTTTTGAACACGTGGCACGGGTCAAAACTTTTTTTATTTATCAGATACTGCCGGCTGCCTTTTGGGAGCCATGGCAGGAGTGGGTACATCACATTGCATCGTTTCGGTCGACAACCGAAATAATAAAAAAAAAGAAAGAAAAACAGAACAAATGCACATATGTCTAATGATAACAACACATGCGGCCGAATGTGAACTCAAGACGCGAACATAAAAAACAAGCCCAACAGCATTTGCAATAACACACTGAGGTATGACACAGGAGCAATAACACATACAGGATCGAGTGATTGAACACCCGAAAGACGCTTACAACATTTCAGAACATGAGTGAAACGGTCAACGAACCAAATAAGCATGTGAACCGAAGGACAGCTTACGTCAACAGAAGAATACTGCGAAGTAAATGGTTACCCGCATACATTTCAAGCTGTAAAAGAGAAAGAATGACAAGAACTGCGCATAACATCACAGATAATCTTGCACGGCATTTGTGAACGCATGAACTGATGATAGGCCGACTATGTCACATGGAAGCTCGTTCCATTCTGCTATCGTTCGAGGAAAAAACGAAAATTGATACACCTTCGTCTTAACTCGTGGCCTTACAATCGTCTTACTGTGCTCCATCTTGTTGGCCTTGCGCTGTTATACTGCATGTAATCAGTGAAGCCGATTTTAATGTTACCATTTACAATATTGTAGAGCATTTGCAGTCGATGCAGTTTCCTGCGTGATTTTAGCGTTGGAAGTTCGCTTAAATGTCTGAGGTTAGTAATGGACACGTGCCTGCCGTAAGAGTTGAAGATGAATCTTAGCGCTTTTTTTTTTTACCGCGTTCAATGCAATCGATGTCACATTTGGTGTGCGGGTCCCAAACTATGTCTGCATATTCTAATAGCGGTCTAACTAATGTCGTGTAGGCCACAAGCTTAGTTTTAGGAGTGCAATGCATCATGCGATTTCTTAGCATGTAAAGTTTTCTCAAAGCCTTGGAAACAATGAATTGCACATGACCACTCCAGCTTAGCGTAGAACTGATATGCAAACCCAAGTATTTAAATTGGTCTACTGAAGCTAATGGAACATTACTGATGCTATAGGTGCAAACCAGCGGCTCCTTCTTGCATGTAACACTCATCTGAACACACTTGGAAATGTTTAGGCGCATCTGCCATTTTGAGCACCAGTTGCTAACAGCTGCTAAGAAGTTGTTAAGTATTTGTTGATCTTCCACTGACTGAATGTGCATGTATGCAACGCAGTCGTCTGCAAATAAACGGCAACATACTGGTGATGTAATCTGTAAATCATTAATATAGATTAAAAAGAGTAACGGGACGAGCTCTGAACCCTGAGGAACGCCTGAAAGAACAGGTGCAAAGAACAGGTGCGAAGGCTTTTTCAAAATCAAGAAAAACCATGTCAATCTGTCCGCCCTTGTCAAGCATTACCATTAGATCATTTACTGTGTGAATAAGCTGCGTCGTAGTGGACAAACCGCACCTAAAATGCTGACTACTTAAAAAATAATTGTTGTCCTTTAAGAAAGAACAGATATGCTTAAATATGAAATGTTCCGAAATCTTGCTACAAGTGCACAGTAACGAAACTGGTCTGTAGTTGATTACTTCAAGTTTGTCACCAGTCTTATAAATAGGCACCACTTTTCCAGTTTTCCATTCTAAAGGTATTTCCGCTGTCCGTATACTTTCTTTAAAGATTATGTTCCGATACTTCGCGCACCATTCGGCGTATCTGCGCAGGAACATATTTGGTATGCTATCCGGGCCGATAGATTTTTTTAGTGTCTAATTCGAGTAGCGCCGAAAAAATGCTGCTTTCGTTGATTTCTATATCTGGGATAGCATAACTAGTTTTCGGATATGACGAGGGCTGAACGGTGGCGCGAGAAAACACAGACGAAAAGTAGTCATTAAATGTATTGGCTATACAGTTACTGTCATCGGTGATAGTGTCATCAAGTGTCATTTTGCTAATAGCCTCATTCTTATTCGTTAGGTGCAACCAGAACTTTCTTGGGTCATTTGCCAAAAAATGATGCATTTTGACGTTGAAGAAATGGAACTTGGATAGCTTTATATTTGTGCGCAATTCATCTCGGAGTAACTGTAGGGACACCGCCCCTCTGTTCCCAGCCGAGTGATGTAATCGCTTGACACGGCGTTTCAACTGTAATATTTCCTGAGTGACCCAGGGATTTCGCCGACTACGCTTTTTTTGTCTAGTAGGGACATAATTGCTAATGCATTTATTAACAACAGCCTTGAAATGAATCCACAAATCTTGGACTAGCATTTCGAGTAGCATAAATATGCTGAAAAATATCAAAATCTTCTTCCAGAAGGTCTAAACACTCTCATCTTGAGCACAGTTAAAATCAGAGAATTTAATAGTGACATTTTCGCCCTTTATCCTCAAGACTCGCATACGACCAGCAAAAAGGACGATGTCATGATCGGATAGCCCAGGCAAATACGACATATCATAGCCTACAGCACTAATATTTTCCGAAACGAAAAAAAGATCAAGAACTGAGCTAGAAGTAGCTGATACACGCGTAGGCTGATCCACAAGCTGCTTCAGACGAAACGAGAAAGCAATATCAAGCATCAACTCGGAATGCTGACATGATGAAGGAACACACAGTAGGTCCCAGTTAATTTTTGGAAGGTTGAGATCACCGCACAAGATGACATTAGCATTGCTTTTACAGTGCTCATACATGAAATCATGCAGTTTTTCTAGAGTTGAAAGATCTGCATCCGGCGGTCTGTAAATTGCACCAACGAAAACACTGTATTGGCACAGGCGAACACGAATCCATAACATTTCTACGTTGGTATTGTGAGATATCACTGTGTACTCGATGTTTTTCTTCAACACAATTGCGACGCCACCGCCCCTTGCCCCCCGGTCGTGGTGAATAATCTCATGCAACCTTGGCACGATGTCCTCATCAGAAACGTTATCGTGAAGCCACGTCTCAGTTATTACCGTCATGTCTGGGTTGTACGCTAGAACAAGGCCCTCCAAATCAGGGGCGGCGCCAGGATGTTTTCACTGGGGGGGCAACCACGAAAAGTGAGTTCCTCCGGGGGGCAAAGCAAGTGGGGAGCTTATGCATTGTATTTTCACTGTCTTACTCTCTTCCCCTTTTCTTCTTTTATAAACGCCCAACTTCTTCGATGGAAGTGTACGATATGTCCTGTTACATGTCACCTACGCTTCGTTCAGTAGCTCAACACGTCAATAAACATGCATATTGTTCTGATTAGGCGAGTTCAACGTAATATATTATCTGAAAATTTTCTCTTGATCTAAATCAACTCTTACACTCTTACAAAAGAAATCACCTAGGCGCTAGCTTTATACGGGTTAGAATGGGATTAGCTGGGCGAAAAACAGCTGATCTATAGCTTCCTTGATAATATGACCAGAACGATAGCAACTTGAGAAGTTGGGCGCAGCTGTGATGTAGTCGGAGGTAGCCAGCCAAGCCTCTGGGAGAAGTCGAGCCAAAGCAACGCCTCCTAGAACTTGTCAAGCCTGCGTGTCACGACGTCAGCTACGTCATCAGCATCGACCGGTTTGACACCGCTATGCTGCTTCGCTGTCTTTGCTGTCTAGTACACTGTAGCTGTATCTACAGCTATGCGCAGTTCACTGCAATCTCGCCAAGGATAGCTATCTATTAGCTCACCTGCAACTGCTTCATTTGCTGCACGCAAGTGCTGCTTAGTCACGAAATACCACAATCTTTCACCACAATCTTCCGAAAACACAAGAGGACACCAATTAGTCGGTGGTTGAAACCGTTTGGCTGGGCTAAAGGCCCAGGTTCTAAACACACCAGTGTAAGTAAGATATTCGAGCAACGCAGTAGGATACAACTTAATATTTAGCATGTTTACACAGCAGTTGTATTGCTAGTAAAATGAAAATTGACACAGTTTGTCAAACAACCGATATGCAAAATGCAGTACCAAATAAAAGAAATCAAGCTTGGTAACCAGCAGCAACAATATAACAGATCACAATATAGCTTCGAAAGAGTCATTTCAGAGCATCAGAGATAACTAACAACACTAAGTAATGTTCATATCAATTCCAAGTTTCGCAATGATGCGCCAGATTACAAAATGTTAAAAGGCTGTTCTTGCGCCTGCTGGTGTTGCTAAACGTTGGAAACGGGAAAAGAAAAAAGAAGCAATGTAGCAAAAAAATAAACAAATGAAGGGCATAGATCTGTAAAACTGGATCACGCATAGGCAGGTAAGTCATTTCACATCTGACGAAACAGTACACCAGTTTTCACAAACGCGTCAGCTCTCCTACTAGGCACTGTTCACCACACAAGCGTGGCACCGACGTGGCCTCAGACAAGCGGGGCACCTTTTGCAGTTTGTTTGAAAGCGAGGAAAAACGGCCGGAATTATTCGATGGCGAAGCGGGTTTCCGTGCCCGAACATTTTTCCCATGAAAGCGCCGCAAAGGTACTATAGAGTTTCATTTGCCAGCATACTAGTGCAGACGTATACGCCAATTATTGTGTGCAGCATCGAACATGTCAACAACACGCTGAAGGTCTATCTTATTGGCTTAGAACCGTTCTACCGCAAGCACAGCTAGGTCGCTCAGACGGTTGTTAGTCATTTTGCTGCGAAGATAAGTCTTCAGTCTTCGAAGGCACGAAAATGTGCGCTCGCAAGAAGATGATGATGCCGGTATCGTCACGGTGATAACACTTAGCTTGTGCAGTTCTAAAAGGCTAACTTATTCTCTTCCAAGACGGTGACCAATTGCAGCAATGTTTCTATCTTGCACTTCCTTTCGGCTTCGATGCGCTGAAGAAGTTTAATTACCAACTTGCATTCAACTTCAACGCTGTTGATGTCGCATGCATAGTGCTCAGCGAAAGGCTTGAGCAAGGAGACGTCCATAAAATTCTCACTTTGAGGGTGGAGGGCGCTGACTCCGCAGAGTACGTCATTATTTTCCGCAAATCGCCTAGTCAGTTCCACAATGAGGTGGTCCAAAACGGGCAGAAAAACTTTGACTCTGAAAGTTTCTTTTGAATCTGGAGACTCTTCTTCAACGGGCCGTCCTTCACTTAATACAAACTGCTCTAAATGGAGCGGAAGGCACTTCGTTCTCTGCTTTTCCCTTTGGGGGACCCCGTTCTCCTCAGAAATAGTGCAGGTTTGCTCCCACACAGTGTCAAACGCGCTCTGCGAATTTCTGATTTCGGATAACTCGTCAATGACAGTGTGCACCATGAGGCATGCCTGACTAAGGTTGCAGTCTTTACTTTGTAATATGTCCGAAAAAACCTTAAGGCGGCTGAGTAGCTTGGTGAATAGCCTTAAATGGAAAAGAAAAGAAAAGTTCATTTGCTCCAGCAGACCCCCGGCTTCCGTTGCCCGCCTGCTGTTTGTAGCGATGACTTCGCTGAGGCATACAAGAATGGCGGGAAAGCTTTTCATGGCAGCTGTGCAAGCCGTTATCTGGCAGGCCCATCGTGTATCGCTGAGACGCTGCAGCTCTGTCACAGGCAAAGACAACCTTTTTTGAACGTCTAGATACAGGCAGTGAACTGCAGATCCACTTAGGAATACATAAAGGCTTTCCAAAAGAGAGAAAAAATCCCTCACCGGTTTTATCGCCTTGCAGACATCCACGATGACAAGATTGTGACGGTGGTTCATGCAGTGTACGTACACTGCCTGCGGCACTTCCTGCCTGAATAGTGCCTGGACGCCTCGTGACGTACCGCTCATGACACTTGCACCATCGTATGTTTGAGCAATGCACAGTTGAGAATCAATGCCGCAGCGATTCAGCAATTCCTTGACGTAGCTCAGGAGCGACTTAGCATCCAATTGCTCAGCGTTACGGAATCCAAGGAACCTCTCAAAGACAGCCCCATTGAGGTAGTACCTTACTACCACTGACAACTGTTCCGTCTTACTTAGATCCTTGGTTTCATCGACGATAAGTGCAAAGCACTGGGAGCTTTTCATCTCTTCCTTTATACTTGTTAATGTGATGTGGCTGAGAATTTTGAGGATCTGGTCTTGTATCGAGTGATGAACGTACTTCGCATTCGCTGCTCCACCATTCAGTTTCTTTCCTATAATGTCGTCATATTTAGCAAACAAGTTCAAGAGCTCAACGAAGTTTCCTTTGTTTTCACTTCTGGCACTTTCATCGTGGCCCCTCTGAGAGATTCCCTGAACGGCAGTAAATCGCAATATATCGGCAACTCTTGCTATATAGAGGCGATTTTCCTGCACCTCCCTGGAGTACGCGTCGCTGAGATGTGTTGCAACCGACCTGCTTTGTCCTCCCGCCTTCATCTGCGTGAAGGAAACCCACGATGCCTGGCAAGTCTTATGCACGAGTGAATTTTCGTGCTTCCTGAAGCCACAGTCTCTTTCTAGGGCATTTTTCCAATTACTGTATCCACCATTGACAAATGCAGATTTCTCATTGTCACCAGTTGAAAACATTCTGCAAGGGTAACAGAAAGCTGCGTCAGCCTGCGCGCTGTACTCCAACCAAGGAAATAGGCGGTACCAGTTTGAGTTGAAGCTCCTGCTCAATTTGCCGTACTTCTTAGATGGAAATGGGTTCAGTATTGGCTGTGTGGGTTGCTCTGTCTTGAATTTCGAAATGTCCAACTGACCTGCGTGGTCGACATCCACATCAGAGGCGGTGAATTCTGTCGCAGAATCAGGTTGATGTTTTGCTACACACGATGCGGAAAGGTCATCACATTCGCGGTCCATGTGCCCTGACGAGGACGGGCAAGCATCGTCAGACGCGATGCTACGCAGTCTCTTCAAGCGGAATTGAAACAAAGCAGTGAGCATTTTCTTGTTCCTGAAGCGTCTCCGAATCTTCTGCTGTGGAAGCAAAAAGCTCGGGGGAGACGGCTTTTTGCTTGGCCCGCTTGCTCGAAGGCGAAAAAAAGTCGACAATAGAACTTTTCTGTGACATACTGAGGCAACCCAATGTAGACTAAACGTTGGAGAGATGGCAGGGGAGACCCACGCCGTAGAAGGCGCTGCGGGGTCGGCCGCTGCCGTTGAATGGGGGGGGGGGGGGGGGCAAAACTCGTTACAAGAATGTTGACCTCTCCGATGTTCCTTTCAACCTGTCTTTAAAAAACCTGTTCCTTTGCTGCCACGCTACACGCGTTCTGCACGTGTTTTTGAGAGTTTCACCCCGCGCGCGGTTAGGATGTACACGCTTTTGTCGCGTTTAAGATCGCCGCAATTTAAGATTTTTTTCGTGGCAGCAATTTGGTGAAAGGTCAGTGATCTGCTCAGCCATGTAGCAGATGCGGAGCAAGTGGTAGCAAACAACGTCATAATAAAACTCTATAAAAACATGTGCGATGGCAAAATGCCTCATTAAAAAAAAAAACTAGCGATTGCGACCATCTGGTGTGCACAGAAATATGTCATACGAGAACTGCACGGAGATAGCTATGTATGGAAATTTATTTATCAAACATTGTGCGTAGTCCGTTGCTTGAATCATTGTTACATTTAATGAAAGGTATCCAAAGAGATTTGCGCTTGTTGTACTCGTTGTTAGGCTAGTTGGTACATGTCTCAATTATATAGTCAATTTCGCGCCAAAATCACGACCATACTGCAAATGAAGAAAACACATAGACAGGGCGGGCGCGCTTGTTGCATAGACAAATGTCCTTGTTACTAACCGCATTCCAATCTTACCCTTAAAACATGGCAGTATGAAGGGGTCACGTTTATGATAAATACCCTTTTATTCTAGCTTTACTTGATAATTGCACGTGCACGGAACAAATTTTCGCAGAGCGTAAATTTTGGAATCAACAGTCTAAAGAGAATGCTTTAAAATGCATAGTCAGTTATGCGCTTCGCTGCTTATCATACCTCTGCGCCGTTTCTGCGTGAGATGCCCGTTTCCTGTAAGCCGCTGGAACTATCATCAGTACATAAGAAGTGTGCTCGCTTGAGTCACTTTGCAGTTTTCCCCAAAATGACTGCTACAAATCATTGTCGAAGCTTTTGGCAACCACATTCTTCCATCGGCGCTGCTTAGATATAAAAAATATATAATCACACATCACAAATACCACATGTGTACACAACTTCAACTACTACAATATCGAATAACAGTAGCAGCATAAACATGTCTTCGCAATTTTTCGACAGTGCTGAAAAGACGGAAGTTGAAAGTAATATGGCAATTTGCGCTTTTAAGATGCAGATATGTATCTCCATGTAACTCGAAAGCTTAGAGGAGCGGTGACGCAGGAATAAACTCCTGTCAGGTTAAATGCATCGTGCACGTGCTCATTTTTATAAAAAAATTTACTTGTCTCGGCGCACTGTTGCGATCCATGCTTGTCGCGTGCTTTTTCTGTTTGGGAATGTTGAAGTCGACCCCTTCGTGTTTACATGGCCATTGTCACAGTTGACGACACAGCTATGATTCCCTCCTCTTTGTCGCGTTGACATGGCGGAACGAGGGCTGTTTCACGTGCAGCGCGCGCTTCACAAGTATACGCGGGAACCAAAGGGAGCGGAGGCTGTACGCTTTTTCCGGCAGGGAAGCGTTGACGTCGGCGGACAAACTTCTCGGGTCTTCTCTCTCACGACGGTGGGCAGGGGGGGCGCAGTCAGGTCTGCACATTGATATAATAGAGGCTGCGACTGGGGGGGAGCGCCAAGTCAGCCCCATGCATTGACATAAGAGGGATGGGTGGCACTGCGACGAACCTTCGCCCCTCCTGAAGGGGAACCCTGCGTACGCCTATGCGTGACACGAACACTGCTTGGGAGCGAGCACAGTGTAAGAAAATAAGAAAAAAGTGTGCGTCTTACACCGCGAGAGCTAGCAAACGAATGGAATACCACGGCAGTTTGTCCACTTTTTTTTTTTTTTTTTTTTACGTGCCGCTTTGGCTTCGCTAAAGACGACACGCATATCCGCGTGTTGTGTGTTCTAGATTTAGTGCCAGGGACCCCCAGCCGCCGGCGTACGCACGCTCTGGCGTTCCATTGTACTCCCAACTGCACCTGCAGAATATGCAAAGAAACGTACGTGGGCGGCTGGGATCTCCCTATGTCCAAGGTTAAACTTCACATGAAAAGGTATCGAAACCGGCTCCGTATATGAACGTCTACGGTTTTGAGCCCACGCAGCTTGCTGCTCCTGTGTTCTAGCCTGCTTATGGCGACACGTGCACAGGCACGCAGGCAGAAATTTGTTTAAGGTGAGGGGGAGGGGATACTACCTGGATCCGAAGTTGGGGCCGGCCAGGCAGACGTGATCGAGCGCCGTTTTGTTTTGTGCCCTGTATGCTATGGCATTTTTGGAGGGAGGGGGGTCACAGGCCTAATGTGCCACCCCCTGGCTACGCCACTGCACGTGCACCCTGTCTAAGGTTCCCCAGCGCTCGTTGCCCCAGCAGGGCGAAGCTTATTCTCTGCGGTAGTGGTGTGTGAGGGGATGGCGCACCTCGAAAAGAGGATCTCGCACGAGCTTGTTGCTTCACACAAGCAGAGCAAACTACAAACTGTGGACTTTCTTGTTTTAATCTACTATCAGTCAGAGCCATTTCTTTTCTTATCGTGCCTGTTCGCACTGTATTTCAAGTGCCTGTTTATCACAGGCGAGAGGGTAACAGCCTGTGATCAGAAATTTCCAATAATTTGATACTTTATTTTGATACCGCATCCCTTGGGTAAGCTTTCCGGGCAGCATATATTGAAAACCTAGTAGGAGCAGAGCTAGCAACTGGCGGCGAGAGCTGATTGGCTACTTGAGCCGAGGGACGCTGTGATGTCACGCCATAGCAACGGCGACGGCGCCGCTTCGGATCTTGGCCGCTTTGGCCGCGCCACCGTTACCGCTGCTTCGTACGCGGTTTTGGCTTTCGCGCTGCGCGCGTTTGGCTGCCCGAACCGCTCTCTCTCTCGCGGCGCTTCTCGTTTTGCGCTGGGCCGCCGATGACTACTGGAGAACCTTGCCAAACCATGAGCGCTACGCGCGCCGTTATTTAGTGAATAAAGTTGCCTTAATTAGGAATGCATTCCTACACTTCTCCAGGGCATTGCAAAAAACAATAAAATGCTGCGCCGTTCATAGAGTTATTTGAACTCTATTAAGAAACTTCATGTAATCGCCAAAATTACGCATCGCAATACACTGGCTGTACTTAAAGCTCATAGCGTGTTGAAGCTATCTCCTATCGCGTCCGACGCGCGTTGTTTAGTGAATAAAGTTGCCTTAATTAGGAATGTATTCCTAGCTTTTCCCAGAGCATTACGCAATTTTGCACCGAAAAATTGCTGCACCGTTCACAAACTTTTTTGAATTGTATTAAAAAAACCCTATCAGCAACATTCGGTACCGAAATAACGGGCTGTTATTAAAGCCATGGAATACATCGTAAAAGCGCTATCACACAACACAAGGGAAGAAGAGACGAGCACAGGCGCAAACTAACAACTGATTTATTGAACGCAGATCAACAAGTATATATACCAGCAAGCTGCGCAGGCGCATCGTCACAAGAACAGGAAACAGAAAAAACGTTCAAACAAAACGCGTCAGAAATTGAATTTCGGCTTTGTACAGCGCAATGGAAGTGTCGCTGACACAATCCTCACCTGCTTTTATAATGAAAAACGCTTCTAAGGTTTCACGGGCCGTTTTTTGCCTACTTTTGCCAAGGATTTTTGCGCAGCGGAACCGTGGTTCACAATTCGAGCACGCCGCGCAGTGGTCAACAAGATGACTTCTCTCGTTATTGTTAAGATTTCTTTCGTGTTCCCTGAGTCGGTCATTGAGGCAGCGCCCTGTCTGGCCGATGTAGCTCATAGTGCATTGAAGGTGCCTGCAGTTATGCAATAATGCGCACGGCGCAGTCTCCGGAGCCAACACGTGCCTTTATGTCACCTATATCAACTTCGGAACTGCGCAGAGCCTATATACACGCTCTTTGACCGATTTGCGACCCAATCATGCCACGTGTAACTCGTGAAATAAAGGAAACTGGTATACAGCGTTGTACATAAGCTGTGACCCTTCAAACACCACATTTCTATCTTACAAATAAATATCCGCGAACTTGATGATGATATATGGTGTTTTTTGGCGCAAGGGCCATTTGATGGCCAAAGAGCGCCAGTTCATGAGACAGGAATGTGGACAATGGTTGTGATTAGCGGCTGTATAAGGGCCATAAAATTCCTCGCAGTAAAGCGGGTAAAAACATACAAGTAATAAAATCATGACTATGCCGTGAAAGGTGTGCATGGTGTGAATAGGTGACAAAAGTTGGTGATAATGAAAAACGATGGTGGACATGTATGGCATTAGCACAAGTACCTCACACGTTAGTACCCTTGCGTGCAAGGGCCGTGAGGCAAGTGCTTTCCTGTGTAGCCACCGCAGCAAAAACCTCTCTAGAGAGGTCGTGCTACGGTATGCCCGGGTATATGATATGGAAATTATGAATTTCCTTTAAAAACGCTAATAATGATTTGTGACTAAAAAGCGGTTCCCTAACGACGAACATTGCAGGGTGTAAAGGTATATGTTGTCGGTAGGATAGTGGGAAGTGTTGTCTTCTTAGAGTGTCTAAATGTTTACATTGAATTAAAACGTGAAGAACTGTTAATGCCTCACCACATTTATCACACAATGGTGGATCACCACCGGACAAAAGATGTGTGTGTGTCGTGTATATGTGTCCTATCCTGAGTCTTGTTAGTGTTACCTCTGTTAGACGTGATTTTGATACTGGTGGCCAGTGGCCAAGGTGTGGCTTGATAACGTGTAGTTTGTTTTGTGTGTGTGTATCCCACTTGCTCTGCCAGTAGTCCCTGAGGTTTCGTTTGAGAGAGTGCTTCAGATCAAGGACCGGGATCGATATGGGTGTAGGGGCAGTGTTTTTGTGGACGGATGCAGCGAGCTGATCCGCCCTCACGTTGCCTTGGATCTCACGGTGCCCTGGCACCCAGCACACCACAACATGTTGGTTGAGTGTGTAGAGTGTGCAAAATATGGAGTAAAGTGAGACAAGGACAGGGTTTTTTTTGTTTTTTAAGACTGTGCAGAGCCGTTACCACACTGAGGGAGTCTGTATAAATTACTGCTTTTTGTATTTGTAATTGTTTAATGTGTTTAGCTGCCACAAGTATCGAGTAAGCTTCCGCTGTGAAGATACTTGTGTCTGGATGTAGAGGGCCAGCATCCGAAAAGGAAGGGCCAACAGCAGCGTAGGACACAGAGGAGTTAGACTTAGAGGCATCTGTAAAAAACTCAGGACGTGTGTATTTGTGTTGAAGTTCCAGGAAATATGTTCGGATATGGGCAATGGGCGCATGTTTTGTAACCTCTAGAAAAGACACATCGCAATCTATAGTCTGCCACTGCCACGGTGGCGGGTATGCTACAGGAGCCATTAAACTGTGTTCGAGTGACACTCCAGTGTCCTCGGCTAGACCCTTCAGGCGAACTGAAAAGGGCTGCCTCATTGAAGGCCTGTTTTGAAAAAGAATGGAGCTCGACAAGTCATTAATAGTAGAGTATGAGGGGTGCCTCTTGTCTGCTTTCACCTTAAGGAAGTATACAAAGGACGTGTAGGTTCTTTGCAGATGAAGCGACCACTCATTTGACTCAACATAAAGGCTTTCTACGGGGCTAGTGCGAAAAGCACCCGTAGAAAGGCGGATGCCCAAATGGTGCACGGGGTCCAGCATCTTCAAGGCACTTTGAGTAGCAGACTGATAGACAACGGCCCCATAATCTAAGCGGGTGCGAATGAGGCTTTTATAGAGGTTCAAGAGGCATTGCCTATCACTGCCCCACGTAGTACGTGACAACACTTTTATAACATTCATGGCTTTTAAACATTTTATTTTTAAATACTTGATGTACGGTACGAAGGTCAACTTGTTGTCCAAGATTAAGCCTAAGAATTTATACTCGGCTTTGACAGACAGACGTTGCCCGTTCAGTCGAATGTCAGGTTCCGAGTGCATGCCTCTCTTTCGAGAGAACAAGACACACGTGCTTTTTTGTGGGTTAAGTCGAAATCCGTTTTCATCTGCCCATTTGGAGACCTTATTTAAACCCAGCTGAACCTGCCGCTCACACATGGCCAAGTTGCATGACTTGAAGCCAAGCTGAACGTCGTCGACATATGTACAATAGAACATATTACGGGGAATGGACAAGTGCAAAGAATTCATTTTGATAATAAAAAGTGTGCAACTAAGCACGCCACCTTGTGGCACGCCTGTTTCCTGGACAAATGTTTGAGAGAGCACACTGCCCAGACGGACACGGAATGTCCGGTTTGACAGGTAACTTTCGATTATATGAAACATTCTTCCGCGCACACCAAGGTGGCACAGGTCTCTTAGGATTCCAAAACGCCATGTTGTATCATACGCCTTTTCGATATCGAGGAACACAGAGAGAAAATATTGTTTATGGACAAAGGCGTCTCTGATCTGTGCCTCGATACGAACAAGGTGGTCTGTGGTGGATCTACTTTCTCGAAACCCGCACTGAAATGGGTCGAGCAAATTGTTTGTTTCAAGGATATGTACAAGTCGGCAGTTTATCATTTTTTCGAATACTTTGCACAAGCAGCTTGTAAGTGCAATAGGCCTATAACTTGAAGCTAAAGAAGGGTCCTTGCCCTCTTTCAAAATGGGAATAATAATAGCCTCTTTCCAGGAGGTAGGGATAGTGCCAGAAAACCAGATAGCATTGTACAAACAAAGTAGGGTTTTTCGTGTTTCGGCTGGTAGGTTTTTTAGCATTTCATACACCACACGGTCAGAACCTGGGGCAGAAGTGCTGCAGGAGTTTAGAGATGTTCGGAGCTCCGCTAGACTGAAAGCTTGGTTATATGCCTCGTATCTAGTGGATTTGTGTTCGAGTTTCTGCTTTTCTATTCTTGTTCTGTATTTTTGGAAAGTGTCAGTATAGTGGGACGAGCTGGATATCCGTTCAAAATGTGCCCCGAGGAAGTTTGCCTGATCTTCCAAGGTATCACCTTGAGTGTTTACGAGTGGAAGTGTGTGTACTTGTTTCCCTGCTATCCTACCGACCATGTTCCAGACTTAGGCCTCCTGTGTGTATGAATTGACCCCTGATAAAAACTTCTGCCAGCTTTCTCTTCTGGCCTGCCGACGCGTTCTCCTGCCACGAGATTTTATTTTCTTAAAGCTCTCAAGGTTTTCCGCTGTCGGCGAGTTGCGCAGCAACCTCCATGCCCTGTTTTGTTCCTTTCGCGCATTCTGACACTCAGTGTTCCACCACGGGACGTGTCCTTTGCCGGGCAGTCCAGATGTTTGTGGAATGCACTTGGCTGCTGCGTCAGTAAGAAAAGCCGTGAAGTACTGCACAGCTTCATCTATGCCTAATCAGCATATGTCGGTCCAACTTAGGTGTGTAATCTTTTGAAATTGTTCCCAATCGGCTTTGTTCACCAGCCATTTGGGAACATGTGGAGGATATTCATATGTTATTGGTGTACTCAAAACTAAAGGAAAATGGTCACTTCCGTATGGATTATTTATGACTTTCCACTGAAGTAATGGTACAAGTGAATGACTTTCCACTGAAGTAATGGTACAAGTGAAGGAGATGCGATACTGAGATCTATGGAGGAGTAAGTATTGTTTGCAAGGTTATAATATGTTGCCTCTTTTCTATTCAACAGACAAGCACCTGATGAAAAGAGGAACTGTTCAATGAGACGACCTCGTGCATCACATCGACAGTCACCCCATAAACCGCTGTGCGCATTCAGGTCCCCTAGAACCAAATAAGATTCTGGTAACTCATCTATTAAAGACTGGAAATCATGTTTTTCCAGGCGGTGTTGCGGCGGTATGTATAGAGAGCAGATAGTGACGAGCTTATTCAATAGAACTGCTCGAACAGCCACTGCCTCTAGGGGTGTTAGTAGTGGTAGATGACTGCATGCTACTCCTCGATTAACTATAATGGCTACACCACCAGATGACGCCACAGCATCATCTCTGTCCTTTCGGAAAACAACATATTGACGCAAGAAACTTGTATTCTTGGATTTTAAGTGTGTTTCCTGTACACACAGCACTTTTGGAGAATGTTTGTGTAGAAGTTCTTGGACATCCTCGAGGTTTCGAAGTAGTCCTCTGACGTTCCATTGTATAATTTGTGTCTCCATTATGGGAGTAAAGAAGTGCTGTGTGTACGAAATGAGTGTGGCTGGTGTCTAAAGAGAGAAGTGACTTATCTTACAGAGCCTTTAGAAGGCCCTGTAATTACCGTTTTGTCTTTTTTAGAGCGGTCGAGGGAACCCCGCCGCTCCTTTGGCGCAGTCTGCGCCGGTGCAGTTGAAGTGTCCATCGCCTCAGGAGAGGCGACAGATAATGTTTTCGTTGTAGGCTTCGTCGTGACAGACGGAGCCTTAAACCCCACCGGGCTGGAGGTCGAGGGGACCTCTTTAGTTTGTGTGGTGCCCTGGCTGCTGCCAAGGTTCACAGGAGCCTTCGGTGGGGCTGTATTCAAGGAGGGTGGGGCAGCCGAGGCTGCTCCCCCCATGGGGGCTTGTGGCGTTTGCCTCGGCACGCTGGGCATGGTCCAAGGCATTGCCGAAAACCGAAGTGGTGCTGACCCCCCTCGCACCATTTCGGCATACGATGTGTTCCCAGCAAAATGCGGGGAAACGCGCTGCTGCGCTTCACGGAAGCTTATGTTCAATTTAAACTTTGTACTGATGATTTCTTTTTCCATTTTCCAGGCCACGCATGACCTGGAATATGCAGGATGGTCACCCTCACAGTTTGCGCAGTGCACTTGTAGCTGACAGTCATCGTCAGCGGTATGACCTTTGGTGCCGCATTTCGCGCAGGTAATCTGTCCTCGGCAGCTCTGGGAGCCGTGCCCGAACCTCTGACACTTAAAGCAGCGCCTCGGGTTGGGTATGTATGGTCTAACTGGCAGTTTAAGATATCCTGTTGCTATTTCAGTTGGGAGGGTGCTAGATGCGAAAGTTAGTATGATGTGCTTTGTTGGGATTTCCTTATTTTCTCTTCTTATTTTGATACGCTGCACCTGAATGACGTTTTCCTCTTTCCAGCCTGTTAGAAGTTCATCATCAGAGAGGTCCATCAGGTCTCCATCTGATACAACACCCTTCACTGTATTCAAGGTTCGATGCGGTGTGATTGTGATAGGCTGATCCCCAAATGCTGTGAGTTTATGTAGTCTCTGGTACTGTGCGTTGTCTTTTAATTCAAGTAACAGGTCACCACTGGCAGTCTTTGTGGCCTTGTAGCCTGCGCCCAGCGTTTCTATGAGACATTTGGACACAAGGAAAGGTGAAATACTTCTAGCTTTCTTTTCTGTACTTTCACAGTGAATTATGTGGTATTTGGGGAAGTTATCTTTTTTGTTTGGAACTAACTCAAAAATTGCATCGGTGCGCCACCTTTTGGAGGGGCGATTAGTTGTAAGAGGGCTAGGGGTTCCCATAAATTTGATAGCTTATTCGGCGGCCATGCCAGCCACCCACCACCGAGCCCAACAAGGGGACGCTGCGAGACGCGAAGGAGGCGCAGGCGCCAGCTGTACATGGCCGCTATAACCTAATATATCTACCCAAGGTTGGATATTTACACTAGGTTAACCCTTGCCGCCAGGAAAAATTGGAAGTAAAATGAAGTGAGGAGAAGACAGGAAAGATGTAAAGTGAGAACAAAAGACGAAGATGTAGGGGGAGAGAGATAGGAAAAGGCGACTGCCGATTTCCCCTGGGTGGGTCAGCCCAGGGGTGCCGTCTACGTGAAGCCGGGGCCAAAGGGGTGTGTTGCCTCTGCCGGGGGGCCTTTAAGGAAGGTCCAATCACCCAGCGTCGGCTCAACCCCCAGGATCCCCTTTTCCCCGAACACGGCAAAGCCACGCACGGCTAGGCGTGGGAGGGAGTCGAAACTCCCCCGTTAGCTCGGGTCCGTGGTGTCGCTACACACCAAACGCCTACTTGCGCAGGCGCCCCTGCGGGGAAATATCCGCGAACTTGAGCAAGAGGAGATGAACAGTTGGAAGTATTGTTTCTCTAAAAGGTAGTTGATAGGTTTGTTCGTTTTCTTGTTTTGCATGACAATTTTGTTTCAGAGGTAAACTTTTTTTTTGCTCCGAACGGCCACGTGCGCTTTTCCTTCCCGCTGTCCACGGCCAGCATTTTTTAAGTCTTTCGCGGGTTGTGGGGTCCTTGAGGCTGGCAGAACGAATCTTTCTCCCCTTCACACCAAACCACATTTCTGCGTGCTTTTGTGCAGTGGCCTACGCGGTTTAAGCCTAAAAACAAGGCCGTGCCGCTGGTGCGCTCTGGGTTCCACTGCCTACTGTAGTCTGGAAAGCGATCGCTGAAACGAGCGAGCAAGCAGCCTCCATACCGAATTGCCACATCGAATTGCGTATGGCTTGATTCGATATGGTCGTGCAGCGCAGCTTCTCGACGAAAAAGCCCGCGCGGCCAAGGTTTGGAGCGGCACAGTCACCGTTGCTATGGTGTGACGTCAGAGCGTCCCTCGGCGCAAGTAGCCAATCAGCTCTCGCCGTCGGTTGCTAGCTCTGCTCCTACAAGGTTTTCAATATACGCTTCCGGGCACTTGGGTGGGCATAGGGGGGGCAGGCGAGAATTTTGGGGGGGCTCCAGCCCACCCTTGCCCCCCCCTGGCGCCGCCCCTGCTCCAAATCAGCAGATTTAGGTAAAATGCTTCTTGCATAAATATTCATAATGGAAAACGTATTCTGGGTGGCGCATAGTGGCAGTGGCGTTGTGTCGTTTTTTTTAGATGCCCGATCATTACGCAGGGAAGAATCGTGTCATTTCGAGTGTAATGGAAGCATCATGTTGCTTCCTTCATCCCATCTGAACAGTTTTGTGTTTATTTTACTTTATCAAACAAAAGAGCAACCTTTTCACCTCTCTCTCTATTTTCCTTCGTAACTTCCCATAGTTTTTTTCCGGATTGCCTGAATACGAGGGGAAAAATCCTCGGAAATACTATAGTTGGTACCTTTAAGTTTCCTGCAATTTTTCAGTATTCTCGGCTTGTCTCTCCCGTCCACTAACTTAAAAATTACCGGACGGTCCTTGCTCGGATTCGGCTTCCCCAGTCGGTGGATACGTTCAATTTCAACGTCATGAACACTCAAGGTATCACGAAGTATTTTTTGAGTAACTTCTTCCAACGACTCGAGTTGTTCTCCCCCGAGGCTCCGTAAAAACCATATATAATAAGGTTGTTCCTCCTACTTCTATTCTCTAAATCATCTACCTTCAAAATTAGTTGATCAACCGTCTTCTGCAGGTCGTCAACCCTAGATGTGTAATCGCACACAGTGGACGAAAGGCCGTCCAGTTTCGTTTCAACTGATATCAGCTTTTGCGTTGTTTCATTCAACTTCAGGCTACTAGTACTGATGGTCGCTTTAATTTCCTTCATATCCTTCATTAAAGACCTCAGCATTTCTTCAGTGTTAGGACCCGGGTTTTCCTCTACGTCACCACAACAGGTCAACAAGTCAACGAAACAATGATATACGGCAAGCATACTTGAAAGCAGTGACCGTGGGCACGGCAGAAGCAAAAGACACACGTTATTGCTTTTGTAGCAGGAAACTGAACGGTTGTCTCTTACCTGTACAAGAACAAAAAGGGGTTTGATGAATGTGCGTCCATCGTGCCTCCACTGTGCCCACTGGCCCAGTCAGCTACGGCGACTGTTCTTATACCAGATGCACATGATGACGTCGACGAGAGTGCCGCCAGTAGTCTTCCGAATGGTGCAGTACAGATGCGCATGCCCAGGTCAGCTGCGTTATCCCTCTGTGTATCGATGTGCCAGTCGAAGATACGTTCCGTCGCATCCAGCCCAGTGCGGTTGACACGTGTGTCGCCTGAAGAGGGGATCAAGGTGATGGCAAGCACGGTCTGTACAAAGAACAAAAAGGGGTTTGATGAATGTGCGTCCATCGTGCCTCCACCGTGCCCACTGGCCCAGTCAGCTACGGCGACTGTTCTTATACCAGATGCACACGATGACGTCGATGAGAGTGGCGCCAGTAGTCTTCCGAATGGTGCAGTGCAGATGCGCATTCCCAGGTCAGCTGCGTTATCCCTCTGTGTATCGATGTGCCAGTCGAAGATACGTTCCGTCGCATCCGGCCCAGTGCGGTTGACACGTGTGTCGCCTGACGAGGGGATCAAGGTGATGGCAAGCAGGGTCTGTACAAAGAACAAAAAGGGGTTTGATGAATGTGCGTCCATCGTGCCTCCACCGTGCCCACTATAAAGATAAAGCTTTAAAAGATAACGCAACTTATAAAGATAACACAGTCGGCGTCGTGTGGATGACATACAAGCGTGTTGAGGTTGCCATTACCCATGTGCTTAAACATCGTCACATTTGCTGAATAATTGTCTGTGACCATGCGAATGATGATAAAGCCACATGACTCCACAGCAGCAATGACCTCCTTCGTCCATTCAAAGAGGTCTCTACCGCTCAGTTGCTTCGTGAAGTAGTACGAGCATGGAATCTTGTACCACCTAGTGGTATGTACCATGCAGCACAAAGCAGGGGACTCTGTTCACAAAGGCTTCTTTCGCTGTATTCGCCATGCTACTCTCTGGTTTGTCCTTGAGGCCAAAGACTGCATTAGCCTTCCTATCATAGATACACGTTTATTATGCTAGCTTCATTATTAATGAGGCCATATGTCGTTGTTTGCTGCTGAGTAGTGAGGCCTCGTGAACCGGACGGTCCTTCATAGCACTGCTCATACTTGGTGATGTTGGGCTTGGACCAATATACCTTTGAAGAGTGCACTTTGCTGGCAGTGTCAGAATCCCCGTAGTATGAGTGTTATCGTAGCCTTTTGGTACAGAAAGTGCCATATCACACACTCCCTAACAACTTCTTCTTGGTACGCTGAATGCTTATCTCCGTAACATTCTATTTGATGCAAAAGAAACACGGCCTTTTTCTCTACTTTCTGTGCATCTGTTGCGATTTTCTTAACACACACGCGTGATGCTTGCTTTCACGATAATATGCGGATGCGTTTTCTTCTTGTTTCAACACACTGCTGCACCTTCTCGCATTTCAAACTATGGTACGACACGTGGGAGTCTAATCTTCCTATCATAACCAGGCTTCGACCCACGCGATGAGCATTGCTGTTCCTTGTTTGCATACAAACACTTACTGCTTTTTGTTCAGCGAAAGCATCTTGTGAAGTCGCAACATTTATGTCTGGCTTGTTGGTCTCCGCTTTTCGCTTCCTTGATGTTTGGCTTAGGGGCAAAGCTCGTGAAGCAGGTTCTTTGCGGGCTTCCTTGCAATTGGTTTCATGTAGGAAAGATAGTCCTCGAAGAGAGTGGGCGCAGAGTCGGGAAGAAGTTTTATGATGCGGCACACAGGCACATAGTCTACATCATGGAAGTGTCTGCTACATACGACAGTCGGTGCAGACTTGTCGTCGATGATGAGGTTCTCTCTTGCAATATTCTTTTACCATTTAGCGCACAGTTCAGCATTGCTTAGGAATTGGTGAAAAGAAACACAGGGTGTTTTCCCCCGAACTGGACTTGCAATACAGAACACAACAATACACCATCGCACATCTAATATATATATACCATGCGTACTGCTCGTACTGAAGGTTGTATGACTGTCTTCCCGGGTCGAAATATTACTGCAGACTGAACACTGAGAAAAGCTCTGAACAAAATGCAGCCGCAGTGGGCAAATACCAGAGTAAAAGACAGAAACAGACCTGCCAAGTACTGGGACACAAAATTAGGAAGACCCTCCCGGGGGGGGGGGGGGGGCATTTTTTTTTAATTTTATTGAACAAAAAAGCGCACCTTTCGTAAGTACATGGTCTCCAGGCTTTTCAACTGAACTACCTCTGCATTAGGCAGAGCAGGGTCTGTCGGGGAAAACTTGTGTCGCATGTAGTCGCACACTGTCACAAAGTAGTGCCGAACTGCCTCGAAGAGTTTCTGTTGTTCCTTGGGCTTTAGCTTGTCTTATTTTTGAACAAAGGTGGTGGTTGCCGACTTGGCCCTCCTCAAGAAGTCTTCCGTGTAGGTCTGGTTGTACCAATGTCCAGCCTGGTCACACTTCGCAAGAAGAACATGTCCGAGAGTTTTGTCGGACATGGACGACCGAAATTCAGTTCTTGTTTTCCTCACAAGGCTGAAGAGACGCTCACACCCGGCATTGCTGCGTGGAATTGACAAAATTCCAAGCATCACCTCAGCAATTCGGCTGAACTTAAACCTTTCATCTGCAGTTCTCAGCTGTGACACCATTCTCCACTGGGCATCTACTCATTCTTCTTGTAGAATATGGGGAGGAAGATCCTGAGCCTGCAACTTGGAAAACTCTACCTCCAGTGCGTCGACCGCTTCCATTTTCGACTCTCCCGGTTGGAGAGGTAGCATCGCTGGAAAAGAGTCCACAAAAAAGCGAACCTTTCGGAAGGACATGGTGTCCAGGGTTTTCAGCTGAACTGCCTCTGCATTAAGCAGAGCAGGGTCTGTCAGGGGAAACTTGTGTCGCATGTAGTCGCACACTGTCACAAAGTAGTGCCGAACTGCCTCGAAGAACTCCTGTTGCTCACTGGGCTTTAGCTTGTCTACCACAGTCCAAGTTTCTTGTCCAATGATGAGGTCCTCGTCCCCTTTCTGTGCTTCCCTGCTATGGTAGTCCAAGTTGAGCAGATCTGGGCTTCGTTTCAACCACGATGGGTTTACAAATCTTGAGAAAATGTCTCGAAGTAAAAAGTTCCAAGAGAAGCGACCGTAGCACGTGGATCTGGGGAGCTTGTGCTTGCAAGGAGAGATTCATTTTCTCGAAAATGGGAATAATATTCTGCAAGAAGAGACAATATGCCTCGGTTGGTTTCCAGGCTGAGGAAAACAAAAAGCCGTTCTTCACGTGTTGGGCAGTACTGGTCAGTCTTCTGTGCGCAGGAAAACCTTGGCTTTCTTCGCTGGCACTGAAGGAGCCTGTGTCAAGTTCTTTCTTTTCGTTTTGCACTGATCAGGCTTTTCTGCTGGAGCTGTTGCTTGCTTTGCTGCTGTCTTTGGGATCTGGTATGAGTCCAGAAAGCTGTGACTCTTTTGTCCTTCACTTCGTGCAAGAAGAAACTCAACAGAGGCTTCCACTGATCCAGGAGCCTGGTCAAGCATTTCCAAGAGATAGCCATCGAGTTGGGACATGTTTCAAGATTTTTCTGAAGTCTGCATCATGAATTTCCTGAAACTGCCTCAAGGCCTCCTTCCTCTTAGCACTAAAATATATCTACAAGAACTTCGTCCACTTTTGCTGGAAGGCACACTGCTCCCTTCTCAGCTGCCAAGTTTATTAAGTGGCATGCGCACCCGATTTTAATCAAATTTTCTTGGACTTCCGTCAGCACCGCTGCCCCGCCATTTTTTTTTACAAGCATCACGTTGGCGTTGTCAGAACAAAACGCTACACAGTTCGTGGCTGGTATATGAAACGACGCGAGAGCCTCCAGAATTAGGTTGCCTATGTTGCGACCACTTGCTGGTCCCGTCAACGTACACAAAGAAAGTAGTCGACTCTCAACTAAGCCAGACTCCCCCACGTATGTCACCATGATCGGGTACAATTGCGAGTGGCTATCATTACTGCCGTCAGTGGCAACCAAGAAACATTTTGCTTCAAGGAACTCACTATGCGCTCCTAAGTATGGTTTGCCATCTCGCCAACAATTGCCTTTGTCTTGGTTCTCGCACAGCCGTACCGCTTTGCGACATCCGAAGTAGGGAACATCTTTCGTAGCAGGGGACCCACGTGGTCAGAGACGGTCAATGGAAGGTTATGTTCCAGCACAAACCCAGTGAAGAGACATTCCGCCCCGGATCACGTCACTATCCGAGTTCCGCTTTGAAAAAAACTGTCCCAGCTGCTGCTGCTTTTCTTGGCATTGCACGTGACTTACGTGTTTCTTGGATGAAACGTGAGCGACAACGCCGGTTTTGCCTCCGTGAGAAACGCTGATGTCGCAGCCACACACAGCGCAGAACGCAAAATGCTTGACCTTCCTCGATTCCACGATGCAGGGGTTTTCGGGGGAATTCGGATGTGTACTGCTTCAAAAACACCTGTAAGTACTGTTTTCGCTCCCGCTCTTTACTAAGAGCCAGGGCTGACAGCAAACCAAGACACCAACACCACTGCTCCGAAGCCCGCTAACTCAACCGCTAACAAAGCATAACATGGCAAACATCGCAAGCTCGATCAACTGAGTGATGGCGATGGCAGTTGGTTTTGATTAGTCTCACCCAAAAAGTAAATTTTCTGCTAAAAACGGCTAAAAACTTCCGCAAAACTACGTTTTTGCATGCTTCCCGGAAGATTTTTGCATCAACCGTACAACCGTACAAAGGGGTCCAAATTCATAACATTATACAGGTAATCCGGAAGACTTGCAGGTCGCAGAAAGAGAAATCGGCAACAAACCTGCTGGTAGAGCCACAAGAGAATTCCAAAAATAAAAGCTGTTTACTTGCCGAATAGTTGGAATGTCAGTTTCCTCTTCCTAAACATGTTCTTCCACGAACTCGAAGTATAGCGCAGAAAATGATTGCACTAGGAATTTTAGTTTCGAGCGCAAGCGGCTTGCGAGCGTAAGCCAGCTGCATTTTTCACAATGGATGTGGCTTGCAGTACGAAAGAACGCAAAAGAGGCTCGAGGTCCTCCGCAATTAATGTTACAGGTGGTGTTAACACCTTGATAATGCAACGCCACTCCTCCAGGGCAATGCCGTCCGAAGGATTATGCAGCAGGAAAAGTCCAATTTTTTACTTATATTTTAACCGTTAGATATACAAGTCATGTACGTGGTTCAAAGAGCTGTCAAGCAGCAGACTCAGCTTTTAGACCTGAAAACCACTACAGATGTATTTGTAAAAATAAAAATAGAAAATAGCTCACAAAGCGAAGGATGTGCTCGCATTTCTGTAAGCGACCTTACTTAATTGAAGCCCTCGTTATCAAACGAGAGCAAATGCCAAAGGTGTTTGATGCTCACCCCTTCCATAACAAATGCAGTATTGTTTATCTCTCCATCTCTCTCTAATCGTTGCCAATGCTTTATGCTTATGCATTATGCCTCGTTAACCAATTTTCTGCATTTTTATTGAGCTTCAGCTTGTATTATCCATGAGTACATGCACATCTAAATTATGCGTCGAGTTGCCTAATAACATTAGTTTTTTTTTTTTTTTTTTAAGGAGAGATGATCCCTCTACCCCCGACTTTTGAGTAATTCCTTTCCTCCTCATCGTTCAGAACCCTTATTTCACACGTTTTCACATCAACAATCTCCCTTGTGCCGTGTGCCCGGCACAGATTGATGCAATGGCAGGTCGCTGCACCCCCACCGCCGAAGGGTGGCGAAACATACTCAGAAAACTCTCCCATTGTACTAGCGACGGTTGAGAAGGCCGCAGACCGTGGCCATGTCCCTATCATGGCTTTTGGCAGCGCTGCTCAATACATTTCCATTTGCGTTGCGTCGTCTGCTTGTCATCCCCATAACGTCTGCATGTACATTAATAAAAGCGAGCAGATGGCAGCACCAGGAAAATCAGCATGGTGGCACCTGCAGATGCAGTTTCCTTTCGTCTCGAACTTATAACGTCGTCATTCTGCATTTTGTGGCCCATAATTTCTTTATGCTTTATTTTATTTGCTTTCAATTTGGGACCAGGAGCTTCAAGAGCAATGTACTCATCGGTATTTTGCAGCATTTTTAAGATTAATTCTCAAATTGTCGGGGACAAGGCTTTGTAGGCATGGCTAAATAAACACAACTAATCTCAACAATAAAGACAGAACATATCTGATGCTTTGTCCCCAGCAAGAGATGGCATGAAGCGATAGCTGATTTTGCCATTTATTTACTGCTGTGGAAACAGTGGGCAAGTAGCAAGCACAAGTGTTGGCCCAAAGTGGGTGGTCATATTTACATGTGTGCTACCATGTTGGCTTCTAACCCCTGCTACTACCAATTACAAGCCATCGCCGTTTCACGGGCAAAATTCACTGACTAGCGCAACTGGCTGGGAAAAGGCCAGTTATTATAGTCACGTGGTCATACATGGCAGTGCCCATGCGCTGCTACAGAAAATTGTCTATAGTTCATAGGTCTATACTAAAGGGAACTTTTTATGAAATTAAAGAAAAAGCTACAGAGGGCAAAAAAACAGCAAAGGCAAGAACACTGATGAAAAGTGCTTCCCATTCACATCAGCATTACCTTGAGCAGGAGATGGGAAAAGAAGATTTCAAAATAAAATCAAACATATTCCAAAGCATTAAATGTGATCATTCCGCATTCTACAGGAATGTCATTCAAACATTAAATGCAGTAAAACTTACCCTCTCAGTGACTTTGTCCACTTCATGGTAGAGAAAATTGCAGTTTGCATCAAAATGCTGGTCCTTGAAGGTTCCTTTTCGAATAAGACGATTAGGAAACTTTCCTTTGAGATCCATACAGAACTTGAGCATCTGGTTGTTAGACTTTCCAGGAAACATGATCTTGCCTGTATAAAGCTCGTACAATGTGCATCCAACACTCCAATGTCAATACCAAAGTCATAGCCCAGGCCGAGAACTGCATGTATACAAAAGATGCAATAATAAGATTACCTGAATTAAACCTAATTTATTATAAAATTTATCACTGTAAACTTTAAAGAAACTCTAAAATAAACAACTGAACCTTGTTTAAGGATTGCTTAATATTTAAATCCTTTGACCAAGCAAAAAAAAAAACAATCTCCTTAATTTAGCACAAATATCAACATATCTTGGCTCCCATGGTTTGTAGACTGACTTGTGTCAACTTATGCTAATTTTCCCAAAGTCTGTTGTGCCACTGATGTTGGAGTACAGTGAAAAATGTTGCCATTGTAGCGTATCCATGCTACCTGAAATACAATAAAAGTGTTCTTCACTGGTAAGTGCTTTTGGCCTCGTAGTCTATCAGGAAACATGATATTCTATCAGCCAGCATAGAATAGCCAGTATGGTCCCAGATTCACTGGGTATCTGGTATTCATGCATG
>WOVY01002496.1:0-65187 GCA_013436015.1 Rhipicephalus annulatus | reverse complement strand
TTGGGACAAAAAATTCGGTTTCTAGTTTTCCCATGAAAATGTTAGCATAGTTTGGTGCGAGTTTGGTACCCATGGCGGTGCCGCTGATTTGTCGAAAGTACTCTTGGTTGAACTCGAATGAGTTCAGTTCTAATACAAGTCTTGTGAGGCTTGCGATGGCAGAGAAATCTGGGGTGTCAGGTTGTCTATGGTGTGTATGTGTTTTTTATGCCGCTATGCCATCATCGTGGGGAATATTTGTATAAAGTGAAGACACATCAAGAGTAACTAAGTATGAGTGTTTCGGATGCGCAGGTCTGCAATATCTCGAAGAAAAGTGAGGTGTCTTTTACGTACGACCCGAGGTGCAAGGAATGTGGCCTATTAATTTGTCTACTACCCTGATATGGGCTCGGTTACTGTGCCTATACCTGAAATGATTGGTCGGCCTGGATTACCGGGTTATGAATTTTTGGAGTATGTAGAAGGCGCCTGGACGAGGTGTACTGCCGCATTAATTTGTGCTCACTGCGTGTTATTCTTCCCTCGTCAACAGTTTCTTCAGTTCTGTTTGCTACAATACGCGTGTATTTCTCTGTCGGGTCCCTGGGAGGCGTTCGTAGAATTTTAAGTCGTTTAGTTGACGGTATGCTTCTTGTAGGTAGTCGGTTTGTATTTAGGACTACAATTGCCCCTCCTTTGTCAGCGGGCTTTATTATTATATCAGTCCTAGATGTTAGTTTTGCATACTCTTTTTCTCGGATTTTGTCATGTTTCCCGCTTCCCCTTCTGTCTGTGATACTCCTGTAATATATCTTTCTGGACCGCGTTAATATATAAGTCCAGACACTTGTCTCGGATGACTATTTGGTGTCCAATCGCTTGTTTGGTGGCGGGGAGTCTTTGGAATGTTAGACGGCCTTGTCCAAGAAATATTCGTGGCAGCCTCAATTTTCTAGCGAAGTGTCGAGGTCTCGGAGTAAGTGAAACTCATCGAAAGATTTTCTAGTTGGGCAGAAGTTTAGTCTTTAGATAATAGTTTTACTTCATCAGTTGACAAACTCGTGTCTGATAGGTTTATAATCGCAGCGTCGTAGTGAGTGTTGATAGGTGTTTTCTTGTTTGTGCCGTGAGTTTCCTCGTGGGTGAATGTGTTGTAGTCATACAGTGTAGCGTCTGGTAGTGTGGGGTTGGAAACATTGTCTCTTTTAAGTTTCTGTATTTTAGTTTTCTTGACCTCTTGGTATTTATTCTGTTCGAACTCTGTTAGTAGGGTGATTTCCTCGTTTGATAGGTGGGTTGTTGTCGCGCAGAATGGCGTTGGTCATGTTGGTCAGTTTCTTTACTTGTTTTTCACTGTGGTTGATTGCAATTTCTGTTAGCTTGAGTGATGCTTCTAGAAGGACGTTTTTGCCATGCGGCCTGGTTGTTTTCGTCGAGATTTGTGTGCGGCAGGGGTGATGGAGAGTGTCATTCCTTTGGGGGCTATTCTAGCATTTAGGTATACCTTGCAGCGTCGATCTATGCATTGCATGTCTGATTCGTTTATCCGTGAGTTTTCTTACTTTAAGAAAAGTGGCACTGTAACCGGAGAGCAGAGAGCTGGACTTACAGATTGGAAGTCAGTCTTCTTTTGGGCGCGGGGGACGGTACTTGCAGAAGTCCGCAGGTTGTAGGTGTGTTGTGCAGGCCTTCGTCGTTGAAAGGATGATCCGGGCGTCGAGCTGTTGGCAGGCGTTGAGCTCCGAGCGAGCGTTGAGGGCAGGATGTCCGTGTTGCTCGATGTTTCTTTGGGTGGGGTCGGCAATAGAGCAACACGCCTCTGTTGGTCGGCAGGTTTCACCTCTTGGGAAGGTGCTGGTACTGCTGTCGATGACGGTGGGCTGTATCGGGCGTCGAGGTGTTATACTTTCAACGATCGTTGGGAACTCTGTCGTGGTGTCAGAGGCCTGCAGTGCTCCGGGAACGTGTTGGTGACTTCTGGTTCCCTGGTGATATTCTTCTGTTCGCATTTGGATGGGAGTGGTAGGTTGGGATGACCACCCTGCGGCAGGCTCGAGGTTCCCGCGATATATTGCCCCCTTCAGCGTTTGAGCAATGAGTGCTACCCCCATGAATCTCGGATGTAGTCCGTCCGCAGCAAGGAAACGTCTGGCTGGCAGTTGGTCGAATTCATAGTCGATGTATGACACCTTGCCCGGTTTCCGGCAGTACGTCTTGATTGTCTCATTAAAGTGACGAGCTTCCCTGTTGAAGCGGTGGACGAATTTCTCGTTTGGAACGTTGTAGGCGCCTGTTGGTGGATCGTGGTGGCACACATGAGACAATTAGTCTGTCAAGTTTCCGGGCGTCTTTGAAGAGTGTTATTTACCAGGCGGCGAAGGCGGCGAAGGGACTCATCCGGCCCGTACAGTTCCAATTCGCTCGTCCCCACGTGGAAAACGAGCGTGGTTGCTGAGCGTGGCACATTTGCCAGCTCATCTTCAATATCGAAAGTGGATGCCTCCGCGGATCGTTATGAATGCCGGTGTTGACTTGTCGTAGGGGTTGAAGTGTCGATGAAGGTATCTCGTTTGTGAATTTCCAATGATAGCTGTACTTGGTGCATGTTTAGGAAATTTCCGTGATACTTTTTCCGCTGGAGGTGCGCCGGTGGCCGGTCTGGAGTAGGCAGGCATGGTGGCGAAAATGGCCGTAGCGTTGCAATAAGTCAAGTAGATCCTCCAAGAGAACGGTACAACGGAAGTGTTTAATTCGACAGTTTCGGCCAGAGTCTGGCCTTCATCAGGAGTCATGGTACATTCTGTTTGCGCTCACATTTATAGTATTTTGGTAAAAATGAGAGGGAAAGGAACGAAAAAAACAGAAAGAAAAGAAAGAGTTTGAAAAACGAGAGAGGAAAGGATATCCAGAAAGTTCCAGTTTCCACTGTGCTTCGCGAGTGGCGTCGTCAGTGTGTATTTTCTTAGTATTGCGTTCAGTGCAGTTTGGTGGCGGTCCCTTTATTGTAAACGGGGCCTGGCTAAGGTAAGGGCTTGCGTGTCGCGAAAAAAATGCTTTTTTTATTATTATTTTTTATTTTTTAAAGACCGTCACTAATTCGGCGTCGGAGACAGCGTTCCGAGGCTCCAGGAAGTCGGCGCGGGAGAAAAATGTTTCTTAAGGCGCTGTCTGTCGTTTTGAATGCTATTTTGCTCTGCGAATCCGCGTTTGGGGGTTTTAATTGTGTATGGGGTGGCCCTTCTATATGTCGGGGCTTTGTTGTCGAAATGCGGGAAGGGTTTCCAAACTGCGAGAAAGGACGTTTTGAAGTGATTGCTATTTTGTACTGGGAAACCGCGTTCGGGGCGTTTAGTTGTGTATGTGGATGTCGGGCTTTGTTGCCAAAATCGGGGAGAGGTTGCCAAAAGGCGAGAAAGGACGTTTGAGGTGATTGCATTTTGTTCTGGGAATCCACGTTCGGGGCTTTTAGTTGTGCATGCGGTGACCCTTCGACAAGTCGGGCTTACACCTATTGTTCGGTTATTCAGAGAAATAGAAATAGACGACAGTGGTTCACTGAAACACGCAAAGATATTTGTAGTTGTCCAGTCCTCGTCGCCGCCACAGTGCCGCGAAATCTTGAATTGTTATGATTACAATTATAAACTTATATATACACACATACACCCACATGCATATGCGCATATACATAAGTACATATACACATATAAATGTATATGTATATATTATAGTGCTTTGATTGCTGCAAGTGTACCCGGACTTTCATTTATGCCTTTTTCGAGGGTGTTAAATCGGTGTATGAGGTATGATTCACGTTGTTCACGTTCCCGGTTTGATTTAAATCCTGTTTCTAAAAGTGTGACTGACAATTTGTCGAAGGAGTGGCCGGGAAGGTTAAGGTGTTTTGATAGAGGTAGATTCGGCGCTGATTTCGCGTGGGCTCTGTGATTATTGAAACGAATCCTAAAGGGTGTTTCCGTTTGTCCGATGTATGCATGCCGCACACGTTGCATTCAAGTAGATATACCACATTAGAGGAATCGCATGTTAGATTTCCTCGTATGTTAATTGAAAAGTTGGATTGTGTGCTGCTTGCCTTGCTTGTATCTCGCATCGCTTTGCATACAAAACATCGAGGCTTCAGACAAGGTCGGCATGAACTGTCGGAAGTTGAAGTATTGATTTGGGAGTTTACAAGTGTGTCTTTGAGGTTGCCGTGTTCGTCGGTAAACGACGCCAGGAGCCGATGGGAATGCACGTTTTAGACGTTCACTTTGTTCCAGTATGTTGTAATGTCGTTAAGGATTTTTGTTAACGTTGGGGAAATTCGTGCTGTATGTTAAACATAGGTGTGTCTGTTGCAGGTTGTGTTGTGGTGGCCGCTTCATCAGAAGGTCATCACGCTGAAGTTTTCTAGCTTTTTGAATAGCGTCATCAATCACATGTGGAGGATATTTCTGTTTTTCGAGCACGAGTTTGAGCTTTTGTGAGCTCGCGTGGAAGTCAGTGTCTTTTGAGCAAATTCGCTTAAAACGGTGGGCCTGGCCGTATGGAATGCTGTTTTTACAATGGGCGTGGATGATCACTTTGGTAATGGAGGGTACTGTTGTCGATCTGTTGGTTTGCGGTAGAGGGTTGTGGGAAAGTTTATCATCTTCTATTATTATGGTAACGTCAAGGAAATTTACGGTTACTTGTGAGTAGGTGTGTGTGAAGTGTATGTTTGGATGCACAGTATTGTAAGTATTGATAAAGTTAGCAGTTCATCCTCGCTGTGAGTCCAAATAAGAAAAATATCGTCAATGTACCGCCTGTATAGGAGTGGTTTCAAGGGAGTTTGGGACAAAAATTCGGTTTCTAGTTTTCCCATGAAAATGTTAGCATAGTTTGGTGCGAGTTTGGTACCCATGGCGGTGCCGCTGATTTGTCGAAAGTACTCTTGGTTGAACTCGAATGAGTTCAGTTCTAATACAAGTCTTGTGAGGCTTGCGATGGCAGAGAAATCTGGGGTGTCAGGTTGTCTATGGTTTGTGTATGTGTTTTTTAATGCCGCTATGCCATCATCGTGGGGAATATTTGTATAAAGTGAAGACACATCAAGAGTAACTAAGTATGAGTGTTTCGGAATGCGCAGGTCTGCAATATCTCGAAGAAAATGTGAGGTGTCTTTTACGTACGACCCGAGAGTGCAAGGAATGTGGCCTATTAATTTGTCTACGTACCCTGATATGGGCTCGGTTACTGTGCCTATACCTGAAATGATTGGTCGGCCTGGATTACCGGGTTTATGAATTTTTGGGAGTATGTAGAAGCGCCCTGGACGAGGGTGTACTGGCCGCATTAATTTGTGCTCACTGCGTGTTATTCTTCCCTCGTCCAACAGCTTCTTCAGTTCTGTTGCTACAATACGCGTGTATTTCTCTGTCGGGTCCCCTGGGAGGCGTTCGTAGAATTTTAAGTCGTTTAGTTGACGGTATGCTTCTTGTAGGTAGTCGGTTGTATTTAGGACTACAATTGCCCCTCCTTTGTCAGCGGGCTTTATTATTATATCAGTCCTAGATGTTAGGTTTTGCATACTCTTTTTCTCGGATTTTGTCATGTTTTCCCGCTTTCCCTTCTGTCTGTGATACTCCTGTAATATATCTTTCTGGACCGCGTTAATATATAAGTCCAGACACTTGTCTCGATGACTATTTGGTGTCCAATCGCTTGTTTGGTGGCGGGGAGTCTTTGGAATGTTAGACGGCTTGTCCAAGAAATATTCGTGCAGCCTCAATTTTCTAGCGAAGTTGTCGAGGTCTCGGAGTAAGTGAAACTCATCGAAAGATTTTCTAGTTGGGCAGAAGTTTAGTCCTTTAGATAATAGTTTTACTTCATCAGTTGACAAACTCGTGTCTGATAGGTTTATAATCGCAGCGTCGTAGTGAGTGTTGATAGGTGTTTTCTTGTTTGTGCCGTGAGTTTCCTCGTGGGTGAATGTGTTGTAGTCATACAGTGTAGCGTCTGGTAGTGTGGGGTTGGAAACATTGTCTCTTTTAAGTTTCTGTATTTTAGTTTTCTTGACCTCTTGGTATTTATTCTGTTCGAACTCTGTTAGTAGGGTGATTTCCTCGTTTGATAGGTGGTTGTTGTCGCGCAGAATGGCGTTGGTCATGTTGGTCAGTTTCTTTACTTTGTTTTTTCACTGTGGTTGATTGCAATTTCTGTTAGCTTGAGTGATGCTTCTAGAAGGACGTTTTGCCATGCGGCCTGGTTGTTTTCGTCGAGATTTGTGGCGGCAGGGGTGATGGAGAGTGTCATTCCTTTGGGGGCTATTCTAGCATTTAGGTATACTTGCAGCGTCGATCTATGCATTGCATGTCTGATTCGTTTATCCGTGAGTTTTCTTACTTTAAGAAAAGTGGCACTGTAACCGGAGAGCAGAGAGCTGGACTTACAGATTGGAAGTCAGTCTTCTTTTGGGCGCGGGGACGGTACTGCAGAAGTCCGCAGGTTGTAGGTGTGTTGTGCAGGCCTTCGTCGTTGAAAGGATGATCCGGGCGTCGAGCTGTTGGCAGGCGTTGAGCTCCGAGCGAGCGTTGAGGGCAGGATGTCCGTGTTGCTCGACTTGTTGCTTGACTTATATATATATATATATGTTGCTTGACTTATATATATATATATATATATATATATATATTTATATTTATATATATCTCAGAAAGGTGAAGGGGAGAGGGGGGAGAGAGATGAGGGGGGAAGTGGAAGGAAAAGTGGAAGGGGGGCACCCGAGGGGCGTCCACCCTATAATATTTTTCTTTTTTTTCTTTTCTTTTCTTTTTTCTTTCCTTTTTTTCCCTCTTTCCTTGCCCTCTGATTTGAGATTGTATAGAGATTGTATAAAGCTGAGCACCAACAAATTGTATCTTTATTCCTGATGAAGGCCAGACTCTAGGCCGAAACGTCGAAATAAACCACGTTGTGACCGCTCACGGAGGATCTACTAGACTATATATATATATATATATATATATATATATATATATATATATATATATATATATATATATATATATATATATATATATATATATATATATAACCTTCTCATGGCACGTTGTTTTGTCACGCTAAATGTTTTCTTATATAAGCAACTGCTCATTTTTTCTTTATGCATCGTTTGTTGTATTGTAATGATGAACAAGCGTGAAAACGTGCTAATAGAATGAAGAATAGAGCGCATATATAGAGAGACAACGTTCTGGCTTCAAGACTCATCTCTATTTATTCTCGAGCCTGAGCTCCGCTGCTTAGACCCAAGCGGTGATGGAGTGTTTACAGACGAGAAGATTAAGCGTATACATGAGTAATGCTCACGCTAATTTCGCCGCGAAACGACCAGCTTGGCTGCGACCTAAATTGGGTATAGAGACGTCGAACCAAGGGTTTTATACGCGAAGCGTGGATTATCTCCTGACAACGGAAGCGATGGTTCTAAGAAACAAGAAGTGACACGATGAGCAATGGCTGTGACACGATAGTTTGCAGGAGATATTTGTTCATTAATTATGTACGGTATTAAAATCTGGCACTGGAACATTTTACGCTATTTGGAACCACGAGTAGGTGTCCAGAGGAGCACTTCTTCGTCAGGACGGAAAGAAACATCACCATGTCGTACCACTGCTTGCGATGTCGTTGACTGGCTTATGTACCGAGACTATCGGAATGCCGACGTTTTTGAAGTATCAAAACGAACTGTTTTGGCGAGGGTCGCAGAGTTGTTAGTGGGAGTACGCAAGAAAAAAGCTTCGATTGTGAATGTTGCCGAACGGCCGTAAACGAGGTAAAATTGTGCATACCTATTAGTATACTTTGGATGGTGGTATTGGGAGCAAACGCCTATATTGTCAAGATTGTGTGGCAGTTGCAGTGAGCTGGTCTAATATAGATTTATATCATGTAAATTATGGTGCGGTGGAATCGCTCTGTCATGCATGTCATTGGTTTAAGGGTAGTATGCTGATGTTGTCTTGTGAACTGTGTCATATGTGTTAAGCATTTCTTCAATAACAGTGGTTAACATGGTCTTGTCGCGATTGCTTAAGAGGATGCATCAAGACGCATCACAATGGCTCCGAAGAAGAATTGGGTCACGTTGGAAGCGGAACTGGAGCGGACATCAATGGTATCTGCGTAGCGCGTGAGGTAGTCAGCCATTATCACGGCCCAGTGATATGCTGCAGACGTTACGGGAAGAGGTCCGACGAGGTCCATTACTACAAAGGCAAACGATTCCCATAGATATAATAATAATAATAATAATAATAATAATAATAATAATAATAATAATAATAATAATAATAATAATAATAATAATAATAATAATAATAATAATAATAATAATAATAATAATATAATAATAATAATAATAATAATAATAATAATAATAATAATATATTACCCTTTATTTCTTCAAATAAAACAGTACATGTGATTACGCCTGCCAAACCCAGTTGGTGGCTTGAGTGGCAGAGCCTTGCAGACAGCAAAACAAACCGGACGCGTTACAAGATTGTATTTCACGGCCTAAGAGGGATGATAGGACAAAAAACAACGTGCATATAAGATTAGAAACAACAGGGCAAACAAGCAATAGTTACAAGCATTATACAATAGTTACAGCAATTGAAAGCAAAAGGTATAAAGGAAAAAAGAACAGAACTATAGCAAATGCCTCTTAAGCAAAGTACCACACTGAATTATTGTGCAGCATCATGCTTGCGAATGAGTGTATATGAAATAACACACGACATGCATTACAGTTGTAGACAGATACGCCGTAGCAGTTTCCTTAATTTGTATTTTGTTTTTGTGCGAAAAATGCTGGGTGGTAGTAGATTGAAATAGGTTGGGACATAATGGGCTCGTATTCTAGTTCCATACTTTGTTGAACACCGCGGCCTCCAGTAACGTACTTTGGGCCTTAAAGAACGAGAAGTAACATACGGAACCAGGAATATGGTATTGATTGTAGCAAGCCAAGTGGAGGGGAAGTCGACCGCTTGCGCCGTAGACATATTTCGCATGTAGAAACACTAGAAAGAGAAAATACACAGCCTCGCCGCGGTAGTCTAGTGGCTAAGGTACTCGGCTGCTGACCCGTAGGTCGTAAGATTGAATCCCGGCTGCGGCGGCTGCATTTTCGATGGCGAGAGAGAAACAACATTTATTTACGCATCCGGCGCGCGGGAAGTCACCGGCCACGCAGGGCGCGGGTATTCCCTAATTGAAGACTATGGCTAATAGAGTCCTATAGTCCCAGGGCCTAGATCTTGAGGACGTTGTGCTCCGGCTAGGCGTTGGATGCTCGGGCTCCTCCGCTCCCGTTGTCCGGGGCATCGGCTCCCTTTCTCCTCTGCTTTGCCAGGGCCTCATCAAGCCACTGGATGGTCCTTCGTTGCGTCGTTGAGTCTTCGGGGCGTATCCATGCTCCCACCTCGATGAAGGCTAGAATGCTGTAGGTTCGTGTACTGAGATTCGGGCGCATGTTAAAGAACCCCAGGTGATCGGAATTTCCGGGGCCCTCCACTACGGCGTGCCTCATAAGCAAAAGATAATTTTGGACTTTAAACACCACATATCAATCAATAAATCAATCAACGAATCAATCGATCAATTAATCAGTCATTCAATCAAAAGGAAATACACAAGCCCCCTTTTGTAGCCTGAAGCCACAAGGAAACTTGCACGGGTTCTTTAAGCTTTTTAGTTGCCGAAAAATTTGCCTTTTTAGATGCGGAGCATCTTATACTCGCGCCTTGTAGTGCGCCGTCCGCGCCGTCCGCGCCGTCCACACCGCTTCTCGAACATTCGACAGCTGACGCGCGCGTATGCGCCGTCGCGCCGTCGCCCACTCTTCTACCATCTGTGCATCCCTTCCTCCTCTACACACCGCGCGCGCTTCACTTCTCCACCATCTGTGCACCCTTCCTCCTCTACACACCGCGTTCGACATCTACAATTCTCCTGATTCTCCAGTGGACGCGCATGTGGCGTCGCGCTTCGAGAACATTCAACAGCTGACAGTGCATGCGCCGTCGTGCTGTATATATACTCAAGGTCGGCGCTCGCTCGCTCAGTTGCCGCTCGTCGGTTGGTTTGTACGGCGCGTCGACGTCCAAGGTCGCGGTGAAATGAATTCCAACGAATCCACAAACACAATGATCGACGTCCCTTCGACCAGCGCCGCCCTTTCGCATACGTGTGTACGTGTTCACTCATTTAACACCCCCTCCTACAACCACGTTAACCAATTTAGCCATCGACCCAAGTAAGTCGCAATTTAACACCCCATTTCACAACCACGTTAACCAATTTAGCCATCGACCCAAGTAAGTCGCACTTTAACACCCCGTTAACCAATTATATGCTCCGCATCCTCCGCAGTGTTCCCCCGAGGGAAGCTGCGGGCAATTTTTTTAACCCTTCCGCCACCTTGCAGAATTGCGCAGAACTTCTTGCAAGAAGAGACGTACTTTTTACATGAAGTGGGGAGAATGGGCCAAAAGAAGCGGCTGCTCATGCGGTCGTGAAAGTGCACGAGGGCCTGCGGACGAAGTGAACATGGAAGAACGGGAACCCACCAGTGTCCATCGTTGTTGTCAACATATCGGCACAGTACGTTGTTTTCAAGCTTGAATTACCTGAACTGCCGGTGCAACTTTGCAATAGGTGGCGGATATTTTAGCACAGGAGTTGACGTATAGATCTTGCTGTTGACAGGATGGCAATTGAGCCTAGCGATTTAAAATTAGAGTGCTAGCAACCGCTAGTTCTGATAGCGTAAGTGGGTGCTTAGCCTCAGCATCCTTGGACGAACACTGAAGGGACTTGCTTACAGAAGGTAGTGGGAGAGGGTGACAACATCTTGGCGTTTCTTCCGAGATTAGTGAAGAACGTCAAACGTGTACTCTTGCAGCCAGAGCACCCAACGGCCGAGGCGTCCGGACAACCTATTTTGCGATGACAACTAGCATAGGAGCAAGGTGGACCGTTATTACGATTAAGTGCCATCCGGAGGATATGGGTGGCATTTCATGCGGCCCTGATTACAGCCAAGCATTATTGCTGCTTGGTGATCGGGTATAGTCTTGTTCAGCATTCGTGAGTTTGTGTGTGGCGCGGTAACGACTCTCTCTCAATTCGCTGTATGCCGACGACATCACCATATGGGCGTCACACGGCTCGGCAGGAGACATGGAGGCAAGCCTGCAGCAAGCGGCGGACATCGTGGATGAATATGCCCGTCGCTGCGGCCTTCAGTGCTCCCCGTCCAAATCGGAATTCGTGCACATACGCCCATCACCAAAGTGCGCCACAAAAATCGACATCTCCCTTCACAGCGGACCCATACCCGAACGCGATGAGATTAGAGTACTAGGGCTTTTTATACACAAAAATCGCAGAGCAGACATAACATTGGCCAAATTGCGTAAGGTGGAGGACCAGGTGAGCCGGATGGTCCGCCGGGTTTCCAACAAGCGCGGGGGTTACGATGCAAAGATGCCTTGCGGCTGGCGCATGCATTCGTAACCAGCCGAGTCCTGTACTCGGCTCCATACCTCCACCTACGCAAATCCGACGAGAATGCACTCGAAGTCATTCTCTGCAAAATCTACAAGCGCACCCTCGACCTTCCTGTCAGCATTTCTAACCAGCGCCTTTTGGGCTTGGGAATGGTGAACACCTTCAAGGAGCTGAGAGAGGCGCACTTGACAGACCAATATACTAGACTCTCTAAAACACCGTCGGGTCGCCGCCTCCTTGCCCGGCTACACATCAATCATTCAATACACACGGAAGAGCGCGTACATATACCAGAAGTTTGGCGATACTCCTTGCACGTGCGC
This sequence comes from Rhipicephalus annulatus, assembly GCA_013436015.1. Taxonomy (NCBI): domain Eukaryota; kingdom Metazoa; phylum Arthropoda; class Arachnida; order Ixodida; family Ixodidae; genus Rhipicephalus; species Rhipicephalus annulatus. Next base: position 53,314 of record WOVY01002496.1, on the reverse strand, counting down.
CCTCTTCCGGCTAACATAACCCGAGACGACTACAGTGGCCGATGCCTCGCGCGGGCAGAAGCCTTAGCTCGACACTACGGCCGCAAATTCGGAGTATTCTACGTAGACGCCTCCGGCCCTCACCATGGTGGCTGGTACACGGCTGCGGTCGTCCACCAAAACACCGTTGTAAACGGACTCACATTCTGTGCACATAACATTACGCACGCGGAAGAGATCGCCATCGAACTAGCCGCCGCAGATCAGGACTCGAGGGTCATCATCACCGACTGAAGGGGTGCCTGTCGCAATATTGAACAGGGATACATTCCGTACCATGCTTATAAACTTTTGCAGAACAGCAGCTACCTATAGGTGCCCCCGCGCACCGAACGATCATATGAGCTCCGGCTTACACGGGCCTCGATGGTGATGAGACGGCCGATGCCGCCGCCCGCGCGCTCACTCTCCGGGCACCATCCTCGTCCCCTACCAATCCGGAACTCGAACCCAAACCCGCCTACACCTTTAAGGAGGTCACACAATTTTATCAATCCGGCCATAACGTCTATCCGAAACCCTGTAAGGGCCTCACGAAGGCGGAGGAGCGAATCCTCCTTCGCCTTTATACCAAAACTCTATTGTGCCCGGCAATCAAGAAACACTTTGACCCCGCTTGCACGGGGAAGTGCCCGCATTGTGAGGAAAATTCCTCTGATATTTTCCACATGGTGTGGGCATGCCAAAAAACCCCAAACCTTACCCCACTACCCAACCCTTCGCGGAAGGACTGGGAGGCAGCCCTGCTCGGCTGCTCTGACCTGACGGCCCAACGGGCCCTGGTCGAGCGTGCCCGGGCCGCGGCCAACGCCAATGGGCTCCCGTAAGAGGGAGCTCACCTAGTGTTTGTACGGGGCGGCCCCTTAAGGACCGTTCCCACCCTCCCTGTAAATAACATCTGTAAATAAATGTTTTTCAGCAGCAGCTCTCAATTCGTTGTATGCAGCTGTAGGAGGATGGCACCGGTGCCATGGTTTCTAACGCCAGTGTGCATGTAAATAGGGGCATGGTCATCAAAGTGGTAGAGGACGGGGTCAAATGTAAGTGCTTCCTCGCGGGTGTCAAACGCGATGTGGCAATCGTTTCTCCAACGCCCTGCCGTGGTGGTCAAGTAGCTAAGGTACTGGGCTGCACACCCGCAGGTCGTGGGATCGAATCCCGGCTGCAGTGGCTGCATTTTTGATGGAGGTGAAAACGCTGTAGGCCCGTGTGCTCAGATTTGGGTGCACGTTAAAGAACCCCAGGTGGCCGAAATTTCCGGAGCCCACCTCTACGTTGGCTCTCATAATCATATGGTGGGTTTGGGACGTTAAACCCCCCATATCAATCAATCAATCAATCAATCGTTTGTCTAAGTAGAGGCTCTGCCCAATGTCATCGCCATGTGCAGTGGCGACGCAATGGAGCCCAAGTCTGAGATGACGCGGTGAAAGTGAAAAGCAAAGCCTCAAAAACTTCGTAATTGCCTTTAATTTTTGGACCGAGCGAAGGGTATCACAGCATTCAACTAGTAAGGACTGGTCTAACACCATATTTACAAACAGGGTAGCCCAACACTATAGTGTTAATTGTGGGAAAATGATAATTTTTGCATTTGGTTGAAGCCCAGCGTTAGAAATACGTGTTAAAATTTTCGTTCAGCCATTCATAATGATGATGGAAAGTGAAGAAAAATCACAGCATATTTATTCATGAAGTGAATGATGATGAGTGGGGCAAAGGTTCGGAGGGTTTCATCCGTAAACCATAAATCCGTCCGTCCGTCCATCCATCCATCCGTCCATCCATCCATCCATCCATCCATCCATCCATCCATCCATCCATCCATCCATCCATCCATCCATCCATCCATCCATCCATCCATCCATCCATCCATCCAACCGTCCGTCCGTCCGTCCGTCCGTCCGTCCGTCCGTCCGTCTGTCTGTCTGTCTGTCTGTCTGTCTGTCTGTCTGTCTGTCTGTCTGTCTGTCTGTCTGTCTGTCTGTCTGTCTGTCTGTCACGCTAGCGCCGTTTGCTAAGTCATCCATAAACTAGGTGGTCACGAACCGGTCACAATAGAAGGACAAACCCATGGCTTTGGTGCGTTGCCCCTAAAAACAGACGAAGTCAGAAAACACGAACAGGCTTTCAACTTTAGGCCACAAAGAACTGTGTCGATCATAACGCTGAAATTTTGCTGGAGCGTGGCATATACTGGACGGTATTACACTGAGGCTACAAGATGTTGCAAGCAAGTGTTGTCTTTGTTGCATTCGTACATAGGTATTTGCCAACACCCTGACATGAGATCGAAACTTAAGAAGTATTCAGCGCCCTGGATGGAGTCAACGGCACCGTCAATTCGCGACATCGGGTATACGTCTTTGTACGTGATCTTATTCAGAGCTCAGTAATAGACACGAAATCGTACTTTCGGACCAGAACAACAAAAGACGAACAAGAACTGGACGATGGCCTAATGATGTCGTGTCAGAACACGTTGATAAAATCGTACTCGATGGTTTTGCGTTCTGCAGAAGATACGCGGTATGATCGGTGGCGTACAACCAAATTGTAAAACTGACGCGATGCACTACGACGGAAGTGCGCAGCTGAATCTTGGAGTGGATGCCGAAAGAAGCACTGCATTTTCAAAGTAGTGCTAAGAGATCACTAACTCACTCACTCACTGATGAGCCCCGCCGCGGTGGTCTAGTGGCTAAGGTACTCGGCTGCTGACCCGCAGGTCACGGGCTCGAATCCCGGCTGCGGCGGCTGCATTTCCGATGAAGGCGGAAATGTTTAGGCCCGTGTGCTCAGATTTGGGTGCACGTTAAAGAACCCCAGGTGGTCAAAATTTCTGGAGCCCTCCACTACGGCATGTCTCATAATCATATGGTGGTTTTGGGACGTTAAACCCCACGAATCAATCATCATCACTCACTGATGAACTGATGAACTCATGAAATGGACAACCATTTTTATTCCAACCGGAAAATATCACAGCCGTGCGTGTGGCAGCGAATGCGGGGGTTTCAGAAAGCCCCTCGTACGTTTATTGCGAGCGAGACTCTGTTCCCGCTTCCGTTCTTGAGTGAGTAGAATCTCGGATAGCGATTTCTGGGAAACCTACGCAACACTGTTGCAAATGCCGCGCTGTCTTGTCTCGTTAACGTCAACGTTAGAGGAGCTAATAGGACAGGGTAAGCCTAATCCGTCTTATAATGTTTCAAACGACCGGCTGCTTCGTACTAATTCGTTCGATGCAGTGAAAGAGGAAACGCGGGCTTTACCTCTACCCCGAAACTTCCTTGCAGCAGCGTTGTTCTTCGAAGTGATCTCTTATTACCACGACGTGGACCGAGGGACGTCGGGATGTGCTCCGTCTATTGGAGACTTGCAAGCCGCGAAACGTGAAGCTCGCAATTGCGTTCGGTCGCCGCGAACGACCGAACGCTCGCACCGTCGTCGCGCTCTCAAAGAAATCACCCGTTATTCTGATCCTTGCCTGCGTCTGAAAGAACAAAGCGTTATCGGCGCTAATTACGAACGATTGAGAGAGACAGGACGTTTTTCAATGCACGTGGAAAGAATGGCCCGCGTTTTCTCAGCCCGCTCTTTTGCCGAATGGTCTTGCGATCACTTTGTGGTAGAAGATGCCGCCATTGGTTTGTGCAGATCGACGCTTCAAAAAATGGTTGCAGTTGGCAGTAGCTGTGCGCTGGAGCTCTGAAAGCTTAAAGATTGAATTTGGTGCTTCTATCAAATAAAATTAACTAATGAAAGAGCAGCGAAGTGTGTTCATTGTTCAAAAAATATGCAAGTCAATGATTCTCACGTGTAAAACGTAGACATACGGGAGTGTATTGAAAAATATGATCAGACGAGTCGCACTTCATTTATATTTCTGTCAATTCCGAATTTCACAAGTGCTTTTTCGCACATGCACATGCATGTGCACGGAACCGCGCGTGAAATTCAAACAGAGAGCAGACTTTCAAAATGAATGGTGGTTTTACTGAAGTCTTCGAAGCAGATGTCTGTGTACTATTAGCAACATTCAACTATGTGTTCTGGGAATGTGAAGCAACCGGCTTCACCTTCAGCAAGGACAGGTGGGCAGCGCTCTGACGTAGCCCCGAACTTAACATTCAAACTCTGGCCGCCCAGTGTGCCCATGAAGGTGCCGCCAAGCTGGGATTGACGGTCTCTACGTGGAATTACCCGAGTAGTTTGGGATTCCCCCTGGGTTTTTTCTGGATCAAATGAAAGTTTAATAATCATCATCATCAACGTCATCAAGCATCTGACATGTGATAAAAACACCTCAAGTCGGCCTTACTTTTACGACATAATGAATTAGCTAAAGAGAGTGCTTATTGACCTTTTAACAAGCACGAATGTGTGATTTCCATTGTATTCAAACTTTATTTCAACTAATACTATGAGCGAAGAAGAACAGAAGGGAAAGGCAGGGATGTTAACCAGTCTGGAACGACTAGTACGCTAAATATACACTGGGAATAGGAATGAGCGAGTTTGAAAGACGGAAAAAAGAAGAGAGAGGAGAGCACGCACACACGTTAGGCTCACAAATGATGATAACCGGGAACATGTTGATGAGCACTAACTGACGTAAGTCCGAAAGACCTGGTAAATAAATTCGAAGAACGCCTCGGGGGTATGCGTGCGTTGCTGTCCTCGTGAATCAGCACGTGATCAAAACCTGCTCCCCAAACCTTTTACTTCATAAAAACGGTATGAAATAAAAGGTTCGGCGAGTATGAATGGAGCGTATGGCAATGAAACATCGCCCAGTTGGAAGTACCGACCGCCGGGATTCGCCGTTCCACGATGAAAGCAAGATAGTGCTAGTAAGAAAAACGAATGGACGACGGCTGTTGTGCTTCACATCGCTCGAGGCAGCGATTCTGGCTTGACGACGTGTTCTCATGCCGCCACTGAGAGCGAATAACTCATATCAAAGTATGAACATGCATCCACAAGCGCTAAAAAATAAAAAATAAATAAATCAGCTTGCCAACGTTCCTCACGACACTATTTCATGCCATCTGCACGCAGAGCAGCCGCACCTCGTCACTTTACTGCAGTCACGCTTAAAGAGTATTCATGTTGTCGTAGAGCACGAAACCATTCCGCAGACTGGAGGTGGCCTAGTTATTTATGACACCTGCCATCTACATTTACCCGGCTTTTCTTGGATGGTTATTAATGTTCTTGCCACCACCGGCGGTCAGACGTAGTGGCGTAGAAGCCCACTGTGCGTTATGTCACCACTCTCAGACTCGCAATAAAGTTTTACCAACCAACTAACTAACTAATGAAATGCTGGTACGCGTAGAAAAAGAAGAGTGGCCTTTAAGTTATAAGAAAAGGAAGTGATATCCTTGTAGTAATGTGTAGGTTAATTAGTTTTCTTTAATATGATGCTTTGTCTTATGCCTGCACCCGTAGACCCTCCGCATTATTTAATATTGGCTGATAGTAATTAAATACTGAGTCGTAGTACACTGCGATATATCCTGTGTAGTCCTAGAAAAAAAATAGACAGTGAAATTTCGCGTGAGACTTTTTCATAGCTGAATTTAGGGATACGTTTTCGTTTTCAATAGCTTTTTTGGCTCCTGAAAAAACAAATTGCCCACGTTTACTGGTTCAACTTATCTAGAAGATAAGGCACTAAAAATCAAGCATATTTAAATTGACCAGGTGTTCATCAGGCGCCTCACCCCCCTTCCCCCTTTACCATACTCACAAAAAGTAAATGCAAAATAAGGGTACCCAAAGCTTCGCCTTCAAGAGTCGAACGTAACAGCGATGTCCTCTTCCTAGTGCCTACTTCAAACACTTAGTGCATGAAACTTTTTCGAACTTGCATTATAGTCTCCCTTCGTATTCCACCAGCGTAGGGTAGCAAAGCGAGCATGTGCCTGCTTAACCTGCCCGCCTTCTTTCTTGTTGTTCTCGTCCTCCTCCTGCTATGCACCCACTATACGTGGCCTTAAGAGAATGGAGGCCGTAGCGTGCGTGCCTTTTGTATAGTGAGTTACCAGCTTTAAATCACGAAGTCATAGTAATCATATGTTCCGACGCCCGCTGGCAATGGCCACTTGTGCCACGCATTATTCCTGCAATATTTTGTGTTGTATTTTGAAGCAGGAATAAGTACATGAAGCATGTGTTTGTAAAGCACGAAAGTTACTCTCATGACATTTTCAAGCAGAAGTTATTTTCTCTGTATTCTCAAGTGTGTTTAGGAAAAGTGGTTAACGACTTAGAGTACTTGGTACTCACTATGGGAAATCAACTACATATTTCACGTGTAGCTTCCAATGTTGCTCAGTAGACGCGTGACCCTGTGGTGGAACATCCGCTTACCATGCAAATAACTCGGTTTCAAATCCCACTCGGACCCATACAACCCGAGTTCAATTCCCACTCTGTACTAGAGTTTTTTATCATTTATTTTATTCGCATTGTTCTTGAGTTTTCGGCCAGCCATAAGATGATGATTATTTTCCTGCAACAAACCACACCAATGCTAGAGTTTCTACGAAACCATCTATTCAACGCTGTAGCGTTACTAAAGAACGCATAAAAACTGACCATGCTGGCCACCAAAGATCACCCCAGCCTGCGACTGGACAGGAGAACTGAAGCGAGGAACGAACTGATTTTGCTCAACGTTTTTTACTCTGAACCAATGGTTGATAACAATAACTATTGTTGTATTACGTCCTGAAACAACGATACATGGTTATGCAAGACGTTGTAGTAGAGAGCTTTGAAAATTTTGACCATCTGATGCTCTTCAACGCTCACTTATATCTAAAAACGCTGGTCTCTAGAATTCGGCCTCCACCGAAATGCAGCGTCCGTGACAGGGATCCCAATCCGCGACCTTCGATTCTGCAGGCGAGCCCCACAAACCACACCACACATCAAAGTGGGCTGAACGGATGGTTACTGACGACGTTTGATGAAACAGCTGTTTCTTTAGGAAATAAATGAGGGGAGGTGAAAGAAGGAAGATAGTTTTTCGGAGCACTGAGAAAGTCACTATATATTCACACGACGAGACGGGAGGCTGCAAGGAAGGCGCGACAAAAAAAAGTATCTTGAGAATACTGTTTTCAGGTTGTTGACAAACGTCGTGTAATAAGATGTTAGAAAAAAGAGTAAATTGTGGCAAGCGGTGCTTGACATTTGTCAGTGTCATCCTTCATGATATTCGTGTTTCCTTTGCACCGAAGTTCTTCCAGGACGCTTCCCGTAAAGCGGGGCTCTACTATTTTTATTTCTTTGGCACGGATGACTGCGTCGCGCCAGACGTTGTTTGTTCAGTAGCTGAATGTTTCATTATGTTGTTCCATATTCAGACACTATTTCAAATCGCTACGCAGGTACTATTTCAAGACGAGCCCACCTCTGGAGTTTCACTTCTGCCATGGACACACCCGGATGGCTTGAATGCTAAAACCGGCTTCATGCTTTGTTTGATCTTGCAACGCTCCACTTGAACGCCTTAGATTTCGCTTTTGCCCCTCATATTCGGTTATTCATACTTCTTCTCCTTACTGTTACCATTTATTTTTCTGTTTGAAGCAACCTTAGTTGATTTGGCACACGAAGTGAAGGCATGTCATGCTCTATGAAAATTATATGAATAGTAATTTCTGAAAAATCTAGACCACCAAATTAGAGCTGAATTGAGTTTCTTTTTTTTTGGAAATCATGATTTATGCAGTGTTCCCTCATACATTTTTCGTTCTCTAGTATCATCCAGAACTGTTTTGAGAGAGAGAGAGAGAGAGAGAGGGAATTTTATTTTTCTCATTTCATGGAGAAGGGGCTGCTAGAAGGCGAGGGATCCTACTCGATGTAGGCTTCCTCCATCACCTCACCCCTCCTTAAAATAGCCTCCTAAAGTTCCTGGTTGTAGCTGCACATAAAAACCTTTCATGGCCCCTGACTACCTAATTGTTTGAAAAGCTAGGCGAATCGAAATGATTTTGACACGTTCCCGTAAAGTGGTTAAGGTCCGCTTTCCTGATAGCACAAAACATGCAGTTCGCAGAATGCCTTCCGGGGTAAATTTTTCGGCATAAGGCAGGGAAGAGAAATGTTCTGGCTTCGTTAGGCGTCTACGTCAGTAAATACAGTTAAACTCGCCTAAAACATATTTATAATACCGTTAAAGTCATCAGCCACCTTCATAACAGCAACTTGTTACCGGTTACCAGTTACTTTTTTCAGCAACCTGCAACTGTGTCTATAGTAACGTCGGCTTTACAGATTTTCGTAGAGTTATTTCTAAGTTCAAGACACTTGTAACTATGACGCTGTAAATGTAACCTGAAATACCTAAAATACCTTCCATTTTTTTGTATAAAAGTACCCTAAGCAATGCTAGTTGAAGACTCACAACTTTCTAGAACTTTCTTTTCATTGTGCTACATCTTCTCTACCTTTAAACTTTCTTCCACTCTAGAGCTCCTCTCGCAGTTAAGGAGGAGAGACCGATAAGAGGATTATCTGAGCTGCAGAAAACCAAGTTCTGAGGTTGGTCTTTACGGAAGCTTCAAGTTTACTACAAATCAATCCTGTCGACTGAAAATCTTTACGAGTTCACGTCTGTTTTTTTTTCAGCGTATATATCCTTTTCCCACTTGAGTTTTTAACTATGCGTACCGGTGCAGCATTAGGACGCCAAGTTTATAGCCTCCTTCGTTCGAAGCTTCGAGCTAATCGGGCTTGACAGGGGGCTAGACAGCAGTCGATCGCAAAACGGCTGAGAGCCAGAAATACCGGGAACTAGCGAAGTGGTTCTTCTAAATCTCTGTGGAATTGATTGTAAAAAGTTTGCTCCAACTTACCACAACAATTGCTAACAAAATGACACAGGTGTTACCCCTTTTCTGACAGTGGCATCCTGAGAGCACAATGGCAACAAAAACGAAAAAAAAGAGAGCTTAAGTCCACCCATCCACCATATATAGTCACACACGTGCTTGTGAATGTCCGGTATATAAAGTGCAGCGGTTTTTGTTGCAAGCCGACACGTCGGAATGAATCAACCACGATTCGAAGAGTCTTTTTCCACCCCCTTGGTTCACAAGCCAGCGTTGTTGCACTGCTTAGCTCAAAGCTATGGCCTGCTGTCAGGCTATGTTGAAGAAGCTTCGTTTTAGAACGCATTTCATTGTTTGCTTTAGCAACATCCCGTTTGTGTTCATTAAGCCTTGTTTATCCAGTCTTGCCCATTTCACTGATAGTTGAATCACAATTCCTGCTCCGCATTTGTAGATGACTACGCTCTCTCTCTCTCTCTCTTTCTTTCAACCCCCTATTCCTCAACCCAAGTGAAGGCTAGCATACCGGATACTAGCATATAGTTAACCTCCCCGCCTTCCTTTTTCCTCGTTTATCACTGTCTGATCGTCTGCAGAGGTGTGATTTTGGTTTCACGAACATACGTCCTATCATATAACCGCGCACAAATGATTTCTATGCCCAACGGACGCAAAGCTCTCCGAAAATGGTATGATATTTCTTGAACGTAATGTATAAACACGCAGGCTTCCCTAGCGATGCAATCCTCGTTCCTCTTCTCATACGCCCCTGAGTTTCAGGCTATAGCCAGTGTTTATGTACATCAACCACGTTGTTCGCTTCTAGTATACTGGGACACCGGCTTTCCTGTGAAAGACGTGGCGTATTCGCCATCAAGAGAGGGAATCTCTCACAATAAATTCCCTTTTCCCCAACGTGGACGAACGAAACAATATTTGCGGCAAAATGAGGCTTACACAACGATTGCCAGCGTTGGGCCCCCATTATGCTTCTCTCGTTAAGGTCTTAGCGCACTGCTTTGACTACCCGCGCAGGTTAATGAGTTTTTATTAAATAAGGGAAACAATTTGGTTTAGAATTTGTGTTACAAATTTGATGTATGTTATTGTCATGGCAACACAAATTTTGTTTATGCAACATAAATTATATTTATGCCACACAAACATGTTACCATGTTTATGTAACAAATTTGTGTTATGTATTAACGTCTATAGGTTTTCAAAAATTAGCTATTGGTTATTTTACAGTATGGTGATAAATGCATCACTTGGAAACAAGCCTGTTCTAACTTAAGTTGCACAGCACTGCGTCAGAAAGGAACCAAGTGATGTGCCCGATTTGTGCAGTTTCTCTCAAATTTCTTGTGGGCTGAGGAAGCTAAACTGTCAGCGCTCCGCGTTTAATGAGAACGTTACATCATCTGTAGAGACCGCAGAGCGATCGCGGGCATGTACACCGTACGTTTTCCCATCACACATTTCAAGCTTCAGCGTACTACAGCTCACGCGGAACAAATGTACGTCAGTGACAGGGGTGTAACGAGAAATTTTTTTTTTCGGTGAGGTACTCCCATTCTTTACGCGCATGCATCTGAGCACGGGTTTATACATGCGAAAGCGAAAAAATTCGGGGGAAAAGGAGAGAGCAACAGCTCAATTTGAAAAGGGGTAGCACGAAGACTTGCGTGCATAAAAAAAAACAAGCATACGCGAAAAATACACTCAAACACATAGCGCAGCAAATTATCTAAAGCACCTGCGGATATAAACAAAACTGCACAAAGTCCAAGTAATGTTGTACTCACCGGAGAGAAGAGTGGTCATGAGCGAGTCGGTTTGGAAAAAAGAAAGCATCAGAGTGTCCGCCACCTTCTATCCAATTCCTAAGTTTCTTACCAACGCCATTCTTCGTTGCGCGTAGTCTGAAGCCTTCGGGAAGGAATAGAACAATACTTTGCCATCTTTCCTATGCGAGGCCACGTATTGCGGTGTAAAGCAATAATTTTCCGGCGCCGCTTTCCTTTTTCGGGCTCACGCGCATGGCATGGCGATAATAAAGCAACAAGGCGGCCACTTCCCCACACGCGCAGCGTTGTAACACATCTCCTTTCAATGTTGAGCCTGTTAGTGCCATTTCCAGGCGCGGCCGCTACGTGGCGAGCACTCATTTGGAATCGCGAGTACTTCCAAGTGAATCGTAACCGCAGTTGTTATTGATCGACAGCTTCTATGACCTTGTGTACGTGGCGCGGTAAGTTACAGACATGGTGCGGTAGGGTCGGCGTGTTTGCCTTTGTTCTTAGAGTCTGCTCTTCGTGGCTTTCGCCGTTTTCGTACTCCACGCTAGTACGAAAGATGTGTCTTGGATGATTTGACGTTTTCGCTAACTAATACGTCACGCGAAGACAGTACTTCTGGGCTAGGTGTCAGTTTTTGTATTGCGCTTTCTTGCATATTTAAAATTACTTTGGATTTTGCTCAGTATTTGTACTATCAGGTCCGTCGCAGGAGCGTCTGAGAAATATAGAATTACCATTACTCTCACATGGTCAATAACGCACCGAAGTTGACTTTTAAGTACGGATTTTCAACTCTTACGCACTTAGCAATTTAAGAAAAAATAAACTGATAGCATCCGTACCTATAAGCTCTACGTGCGCTTGCGTGTACAGCTATGAACCTCAGGCTTGCGGGCGTGCATCTTGTTCTTCATTTGCGTCTTTTCTTTTTCTTTTTTTTCACGTTCAGTTTTTCTTTCGTCCTAATGTTCCTTTAATTTCTGTGCCTTTTTTTCTCTCCCTTCCTCGTGCACAACGGCACTACGATGGTCTTTCACATCGAGAGTGAATGGTTGGCAAAAACATTTCGAGAAAAAAAAAAGGGTGCTGGGGGGGGGGGTGTCGAAGGTGGAAGTGCAGTTGGCAAAACGAAGCCCAGAGCACGGGTAGTAAGCATACAAAGAAAAAAGGAGTCACTTCCACTTCGCTGGAACGGCGAACATAGAAGGAATTGTCGATTGGCGGCGGACTTGTGTCGGAACCACTGTCTTCTCCTTCCTTACTTCTTATGTGGTTCTAGCGATGGGGCCCCGACGCTTTTCGGCGTCTTCTCTCCTCGACCCGCATGAGGGGGTGTGTCATTAACTGGTGCTAGAGAGATTTCCCGACCAACACTTGAAGGGATTCTGCGTTGGACGCTTTCCGTTGACTCTCCGTCCATCGATTGCCAGCTTCAAATTTTGTTTTGCCCTTTTTCTTTCTTTTGATTTGGAAGACAAGGCAGTTTCTTTGAGGCATTTTACAGCCTGATAGTTCTTTGAGAAATCTTATGCGCCGCACTTGTCTTTTGAATAAAATAGAAGATCCATTTCAACAGAGCCATTTTTATGCCCATTCGCAGAGACTCCGTTGACGTGAGGAATCGAAGAGCTTGATCGAAATACTGTGAACGATTACAAACGTCCTTGGTCATTCATTTTTGACCAAAAAAAAAAGATAATATCATTTCGGTAGGAAGCCTTGCTTCAGTTTGTTCAACTTTCTATGATGTTTTCATACCCTCGAGTGTACAATATAAGAGGCAAAAAACTAAGGCACGGGGGACCCGTTGTGAGGTGAAAGCATGTGATCATTTCTCACGTGCATTTTAAGTTTTAGAGCTTATATAACTGCTTAAAGTGATTTCATGACACCTCGGTTGACATAAAGGCTACGTTCATCCCAATCCTACCAGAAATATTGCTTGTTCAACGCGTCAAGAGTATAGGCGATGCTGTACGAGAGACACATCTGGTGTTGATTGTCTAAGCACGGCCACAACTAGAAAAGTGAACCTGCTTAACTGCGTCATTTTTGTTTATTTTCGGTGAATGCTTGCTTTTAGGGCCTAATTTATTAGATTTCCGGGCATAAAATGAGAAAATCCGCATATCCTACTGCAAGTCAGCCTCAACTACAATGCCATGACCCGCTATGATCTCTGGATACATAACAGATTGCGCAAAACACTGTTTCAATATGGCGGATTACAGAGCTACTCGGACTAAGGTTTCAACCAAAACTATGCGTCCTGTATATCTTATGGCCGCTGCGCCTTATTGGTGGTCATCTGTGCTTCAAATGTGATTGATTTGATTGATATGTGGGGTTTAACGTCCCAAAACCACTATATATGAGAGACGCCGTAGTGGAGGGCTCCGGAAATTTCGACCACCTGCGGTTCTTTAACGTGCGCCCAAATCTGAGCACACGGGCCTACAACATTTCAGCCTCCATCGGAAATGCAGCCGCCGCAGCCGGGATTCGAACCCGCGACCTGCGGGTCAGCAGCCGAGTACCTTAGCCACTAGACCACCGCGACGGGGCGTGCTTCAAATGTGACATTATTTCATTGCTAAGTATTACAAAATATTTAAACAACGTTGAACAAGCCACTGTTTACCTGTTACCTGAATAATTACGTAATATATTTAAGTATTAGACCATCTTAAAGAACCCCAGAATCAAACAATCAAGAACACTATGTGTTAAAGTTTGCCTATTTGATTTTTCGTAGAAAAAGTGAGATAACCTTAGAGAAGCTGTACATAAAAAAATAAAAGGAGGCTAGTGCTTGACTACTCAAACTCCTCCAAATATTTTTAGGTTGATCCGCATCTGCATTCGTTTATCACCGCAGTGTACAAGGTAACATGCTACATTACGGCTACGTCAGCGGCGAGTTTTCATTCAGATTATAGACGGAATTTTTTTTTCTAAAAATAGGCCTTTCCACATGTATAGTACACTTGCAGCAAAGCATGCTTTACAAGCTGCTGCCTCAGGCATGGCGAGGTTGAAGGGTAGCAGCTTACCCCGAGTTCATCGACATTTAGCTTCGCTGTACTGTAGAAACAGTACTTCAGTGGGGCTGAAAGCAAATATTTTCAAAGCGCAGCTGCAGTGCAACAGTGATTAGGAGATGTTTACACGAGCTCTGCTCTAACATTCGGGAACTATGTCGTCCCTTGCAGGCGCAGGAGGCTATTAATAAGTTTTGTGTTCCAACATCAGCATTTCAGCATCAATTATTTGAGGTTGTGCTTTTGGTACAGAGCCAATAAAGACCTTCCATTTTAGAATCAATCAATCAATCAATCAATCAATCAATCAATCAATCAATCGTTGCAACGTGAGTCCGTCATTGTCCGCACGTTGTACCACTTTTGCCTTCGTCTAGTGCCGAAATGCACAGAAAGGGCATGCACAATGTAGACGTTTTGTGACAACTGAATACACAAGGTTATCCGTACTGTGAACTGCAGGACAACTTCTCAATAATATTGGAGATAACATACCTTATCGATCTTAATAACGCATCCTTGAAGCAAGTGATTAATTTATGGCTGACAAACCAAGTATGCAGTACTTCCAGCAGTTATTCTGCACAATCGGAACCACGCATTTATATCTGTGCTGATTTTAGGAAATAACAAAGAAATAGCGAACACACAATTTCGTCAACTTCCTTGAGACGAAAAGCGCAGGTCACCATACAGCTCGACTTGCTGGAGTAGTAGTAGTAGTAGTAGTAGTAGTAGTAGTAGTATTTTTTATTTACAGTAAGCCAGATACAGAGCTCACTGCAGGGGCAAAGGGCTAAAGGCGAACAGCCTGACAAAGGCCCTTGTCCCTCCGCAGTCCGTGACAGTGCAAAGCTTAAACAATATATATATTCAATACATTCAAGCAACCTGAAATTGTAAACACAAAATTCAAACATAAATAACATAAGAAGTTTACATGACACATTTTAAGAATTTTAGGTCGCTCTCGTTATAATTTACAACTAAACAATATCAATGAAACAACTCAAAAACAGACATAAGAAGCATGCGGATACAATGAATTCTGCGGTATACACTCGTATAATTGACATATCAGTTTATAAACAATTTAAGCACTTGCAGAGGCATGAGACTCCATTACATAGTTTTGATAGTGTAGACCGGTGGTTATGAATAAGTTCTTTATTTGTTTCTTGAAAGTCGCACTACTAGCCCTAAAATTCAATTGATCTGCAAGGGTATTTAAAACCTGAGGTACCTGGTAAGCAATACTTTGTTTTCCATACTGGGTTCTTGTTCTGGGAGCTCGCTTCCTTTGTTCTCGCATACTGTAGTGTGGTCTTTCGGTGAAACTTTCTTCATATAGCTTAGTCTTTTGTATTAACTGAAGTAATTTAAAATGATATAATTGATCAATTCTGAGTATTGAATGTTTAACGAATAGTGGAGCAGTGCGCAAGTCTTGTAGATTCCCCCTGTAATTTTCAAAGCAGCGCAATATTTTCTTTTGTATAGTTATTAACTTATGGTAATTCCCTTGTGATGTCGTTCCCCAGACTAACATCCCATAACTTACTTTAGAATGGAAGAGTGCATAGTACATACCTATTTTTAACCTCAATGGGATTAAGTGCATTGTTCTAAAAAAACAACCAACTATTCGCGCTAATGCGGTGATCAGATGATTTACATGTGTATTCCAGTTTAATTCCTCTTGAAACCATACACCAAGAAACTTTTGTTCCCTAACATGTGCGATGCAATTTCCTTCGAATTTTACAGCTATGTTACTAATAGGTTTGTTTATAGGTCGGAATATCATATAGGTTGTTTTTTTGCATTCAAGCGCAGTCCATTTTGCCTTAACCAATTTGAAAGATTGCTTAGATAATTATTTACACTGACCTCAAGTGATATTAGATTGTCTGATGAAAAGAAAACATTCGTATCGTCAGCGTACATTATAAGTTCAGGAGAATGAGGTATATCGACAATATCATTTATATAGACAAGGAACAATAATGGCCCCAGTATAGACCCTTGGGGGACTCCTTGGTTCAACTTTATCTTTGCAGAAATAGTGTTATTCAGTTTTACATATTGATAACGATCTTCTAGGTAACTTTTAAACAGTTGTAGTGCAACTCCACGCACCCCATAGCTTGATAATTTATGAATCAATGATTTGAATTGTATGGAGTCAAATGCCTTTTGAAGATCGAGGAAGAGCCCAAGAGTATATTTTTTGTTTTCCATATTTTCGATTATCTTATCTTTTATATACAGTAGAGCTTGTTCTGTTGATTTATTTTTTTGAAAACCATACTGACTTTTTGTTATTATTTGGTGCTTATCAAAAAAGGATGCAAGTCTATCATAAATAACCCCTTCAAATATTTTCGATACTGTTGGAAGCACGGATATGGGTCGATAGTTCGCTAAAGTATTGATATCACCACCTTTATGTACTGCAGTGACTTTTGCTACTTTTAGCTGCTCTGGAAATACACCGGTAGTGAGCGTGAGGTTGATAATATAGGCCAAGACATTAGATATCAATGGTGACACCATTTTTAACTCAACAGAACCTATCTCATCAATCCCTGATGCAACATCATTTTTAAGTTTTCTAATTAATCTTTCTACTTCAACCGGATCTGTGGGTGCGAGAAAAATAGAATACGGCAAAGGAGATTTATCAGGAGTTGGAGCATTATCTCGCTTTTCATCCGTTAAAATAAAGGAACCCGCATTTATGAAATGTTCATTCATAACATTGGCCAACCTTTCACCACTGAAAATCTGACCATTAATTGTTAGGTTCTGTGTCTTATTACAACCCTTTTTTCTGTTCGTAAGCCCATTTATGACCTCCCATAGCTTTCTCTGGTCATTGTAAATGCTTTCAAACAATTTTTCATAGTAGTTCTGTTTAGCCTTCCGTATTTCTGAATTTAAAACGTTTCTGTATTTCTTGTACTCAGCTAAGACGTCTGTGTTCCGCGAACGGATGAAATCATGATACAATTTATTCTTTATTTTTATGCGCCGGTAAAGATCACGATTTATCCAGGGCTTTCTGCATTTCTTATTTCTGCCACGTGAGCGCTCCTGAAGTGGAAATGCCGCATCATAGCTAGTACTCAATAACGTCTTGAATGTGTTATAAGCATCATCAGGATTTTCTTGTCTATAAACAGTGGTACAATCTATGTTCTGAACTAGCTTAAAAAAATGTTCCCGAGTTTTGTTGTTTTTAATTCGGTGGAAAGATGTCTCTGTTTTCTGACCAATTTGAGAAGTAATTCGTGCAAGAAAGAAGATGGGCATAAGATCACTTATGTCATACGCAAATACCCCGGATTTTATATTCTGTGAACTTAAACTTGAGGCGCATATATCAAGGAGTGTAGCACTTGTAGATGTAATCCTAGTAGGTGAACGTATAAAATTTGTACTTCCATATGTAAGTAAGAGCGTTTCAAAATCTTTCGCATAAGGATCATTGGAACAGAGGTCAATGTTTATGTCACCCATAACTATGCAAAAAAGTAGGTGAACGTATAAAATTTGTACTTCCATATGTAAGTAAGAGCGTTTCAAAATCTTTCGCATAAGGATCATTGGAACAGAGGTCAATGTTTATGTCACCCATAACTATGCAAGGAGTATTCCCACGAACAGTGGATAACACAACATTAAGAAACTCAATAAATTTCTTTTTGTGGCCATGTGGTGGCCTATATACACCAATTACTATGAATGGGCCAACACACATTGTAATGCATTCAACATCATCGTTCATAACAGTATACTTATCAAGCAGTTCACTCGAAAGTGTATGCTTAAAATAAATAGCAAGACCTCCACCTTTTTGCTGGTTACGACAGAGAAGTTCATGACTATAGCCTGGAAAGAACGGCGCATCTTCTTTATAAGTAATCCATGTTTCGGAGAAAACTAGCACATCAAATCCGATAGCTATAGACCATATAAAATTAGCAATGTCGTCGACCTTTTTTTTATGCTTCTACAATTTATATGCAATGCTTTAAACAAGCCTTTTCCAGATTGAAATGCCCTATTAAAGTCTTCAACACTGTAATACTTTTGGTTATTTACAAGTTCAGTCATAGTGAAATGTTTTTCAATTTGTTATGATATATGTCACATCTAATTTCTAATTTTAGCCAGGCTTGTCTCATCAGCAATGTGTATTGCTCGCGATCCTTCATCTTTGCGTGCAAGGATTTTGCCACCGGATGTCCAGACAAATTTCCATGCAGCTTCCTTCTTTTTTTGTATTGCGGCTGCAAGCAATGCCTTGCCCTTCTGCGTCAAATGCTCATTTACAAAAATGGGCGTTTTTTTGTCGTCCCCAAGCATAGAACTATCGAGCCTCTTCTTTCTAGATTTCGCCAATATGTCGTCACGTTTTGTTCTTTTTACAAAACGAACGATTATTTTCTTCACACCAGGCTTAAGAGTGGGAATCCAGTGGCATGCGTCTATATCAGACAGATCAACTGCCGTGCCGACAGCTTCGCTTATCTTTCTTACAACATCCACTGGATCATTCCCGACTGGTGCACCCTTTATCTCAAGATTGTTTAGGCGCTGATATTGTTCGAGCTCATCGCATTTTTGTGACAATCTCTTATTTTCCGCTTTCAATTCCCTGTTTTGTCTTATGAGCTCTTGCATTTCAGCTCTCATATTCTTAATATCAGTGGCTACATCTTTCACCTCACTGCAGGTGTCAGAGCAAAAGGCTATGCAGTCTTTAATTTCCCGAATCTCATTTCTGAAATCGCGTTTGAAATTTTCAAATGCCTTCGACAGCTCTTTTAAATCCTTCACATCTGCTGCGTCCTTTTCCGCGTCTTTCCCCGCACTTTTTGCGGAATCCTTTCCCATAACAAAGCAAGAACACTTCACTCAAAGCAAATACACTTCACGCTGTGTTCGGCAGCAGTGCACAGGCACAGGAGCAAACTTAGACGTGAGTAACACCGTTTCTCACCTGCGAAAGCAGAAGATTTGTTACGTTGCGTCCGGTTCGTGCACTGCCGCCGAACTGCGTGGTCCACTCGGCGATGCCTCTTTTTAAGCGCTTTCCAGGTCCAGGTCACGTGAAACGTCCTGGTCACGTGAAACTCCAAACGCAGGCGCAGAACCACGATGACCAAAGTGGTGGCGACGCGACCCGCGTTCGTGTTGCGTCCGGTTCGTACACTGCCGCCAAACTGCGTGGTCCACTCACGTCCAGGTCACGTAAAACTCCAAGCGCAGGCGCAGGACCACGATGACCAATGTGGTGGCGACGCGACCCGCGTCCGCCTGCATGTCTAGTGCATCGCATAGTCTAGACGTGCTTCTAGTTTTAACGTGCCTTTATACTACGACACGCAGAACAATAAAGACATCGCAGAATGTCCACGAAGTGCTGGAAGCAGGAATGTGGCTAAAGCCTTTGATGAAGAGCGCTGTGGGAAAAGTGCACTGCACCGTAATTTTTTTAAAGTAGGTATAGCAACATGAGAATGCAAGCTCTGAAGCCATTGCGTGCTAGCTGATTGCTGTGAATGCGGAATTTTATGCCATTGCTTGATTATTTTATCTTTTCAACTTTAAGTGCTTTTGTTCCCTGCAGTCAAGTACCGAGTCATGCACGGACTATGTAGTGTTCTGCAAATGCTGAGGTAGTCGTCTGAAAATGAGCATAATCGACTAAGAGGTTAACATTTATTCAATTATGCAAGCTCTCAGGGAGTAACCTTTAAAACAAGATTGGGAAAATTAAGCTATTTCTTGACTCTTCAATATTATAATCGAGCGTCGTCACTACAGTACACCAGCTTTTTAGGTGTTTCCTCCAACTCTGGGTGACCATGTTTTGTTGATTGCAGTTCCGTGCAGCGTCATAGGCAGTGGCTCTGGCCACCTACGTGGCTTTGCTGAACGTGAACCCTGCAAAAGCGTTGACTGTACGTAGTGCACTTTGCTTCTTTTTACCAATAAAAACGAGCGCGATTTGAAATTCAGATTTTCACTTTGGCACTTCTCATTTTCGAATATGTAACTGTGCAAGATTACACAGCGACTTATACAATATGACATAAAATTACATTTATAACATGTATGGAACAAAACACAGACCTCGATTTACACTAGAACAACGCATATGCATACACCTACGAAAATAAGCAGAAAGTATATTGAAAGCCTTGTTGCCAATTCTAGTCAGTACACTTTCAGTGCGTCGAATACCGTCAGGATGCAAAAAGTCAGTCAAACTATTCTTGTTAGCTCTTGAGAGTGCCTGCACACATTTGTGACGAATATGAGCCCGTAGTTCTGAAAAATAATTAACAGAAATAAAACTGTCTCTTCTTACACCTTTTAAAATATGCTGATCAATTAAGCACGTATATGGTATAGCTTAATACAAAATATGACAAAAAGTAATTTCACAAATAGAAACATACGTGCAGGCAACTTTTCTCCCATAATAAAGCAACTCCGACATCCATGTTTTACATGCACTTCTTTAACCGGTTATTTTTTTAACGAAGAGTCTGCAAAATACGAGAAGTATTTAGAAAATTGAGAAGAAAAACAACAAGAAGAAATGCTTGGCTGTCGAGTGCTAGAGATTTATGGTGGCGAACCTCCCTCAATTATTTCTTTGTATAATTCATTTTTTTCAAGCTTTATTTTTATTTAGTTGCCGCACGATAAAAGTTTGCAAACTGGAAACTTCAAAGAAATGATTCTTCGGTTAGGCTTTTACTTTTAGCACATCCTGATTCGAGCATTTTAGACGACCGCTTCTGCACAGAAGTGGCAGAAGTCGTTTGGGGCACATCATTAGGGTGTGATTTATCTTCGATTTGAATAGAACTTTGAGGATGAAAAAAAAATGAAACAAAAGTTGTCGCCCTTCTATAAGGCGGAGCACAGCACGATACAGTTGAAAAAAAGAGTCCGCCTGTCCTTGGTTCGCTTTTAGTCATTAAGGATGCAAGGGTAGTTTGTAATACTTAGTACAAGTAAGATCAGAGATGAATGCATTTGTAGCGACAGCATAACAATAAGCCACATTGTTGCGACTAAGAAAAGTTTACACTTACGTCTCACGCACGCACTCTAAGACATAAAAAATCACAAGATTTTATACATTACATGTCTATGAATTCCATGCAAGACTTGTTTATTTATATCTCTTTGTTCACGGGAACTTAACTGGCGGATATTGCCACTACGGCATCGTGTAACACTATTCGCACGAATATCTGGCCGGTAGCGGCATTTGTTGCCCATGATTTTGTTTATTATGCTGCATATTTTTACTTATAGACAGCATGGCTGCAGCCTTCTAGGAAAAAAGTAGTTTTCTTAAGACAAATTCACAAATCGCAAGGTTGCCAGGCGCCTGTTTGCATTCGCCTAGGAAGTTTCGAAGTCGGAAGACATCTGGCGTTGTTACATTGTTGTCGTTACTATATTTATTACAACCATCAATAATAATAATAATATTATTATATAATAATAATAATAATAATAATAATAATAATAATAATAATAATAATAACAATAATAATATTATTATTATTATTATTATAATTTAGTAATAATGGCATGAACATCATCATCGTTCCCATAAATAAAGACTAAAAAGTCACGTGAGTAACTGGAAACAGTGTTGAGTCTATAATTCCAGTGATGGTGTTGGAATGACTGATGCTGCCCATCCATTGTAATTTATTAGCAGCTTTCAAAAAACAACATTCGTTCCTAAATACAGATACTGTGACGTCCGGCTCGATTCTATACGCTGCTGTCACACAATGCGACCTGGCGACTGTATAGGGTGTTTTTGTCGACTGTATGAGGCGAGATTTAAGAATTTAATTATGACAGAGTTATTGATTTGATGTGCGTTAAGCTCAAGTTACAATACACTGATTTGTTAATTGTACATTCGTATATATTTCAGAGTTCCATTCATTTTCTTTATCAAATGAATTGCTTTGACACACTGGTCTTCACACACGAGCACAACGGCGTCACGATGATAACTGTGGGGGTGCGTTCGCCCGGCGAACGCCCCCCTTTAAGCGGGCGTTTCTCTAGCGGCACTTAGGCTTTTGTGGAATAACCATTTGTACGGAGTGCTTGGGCGGAGATTTTTTTCTTTCATGGGTTGACATGACGTGTATAATACATCCATTGGCATATTCGAATCGCTTAGCACTTCCGGTAGCACTTCTTCTGCTTCATGCGGAGCAAGTCTGTTCCCCTAAAAGACTGAGAGGGCTCCCTGTATATTCCATTGGCAGACCTGAAGCAGCTCTATAGCGAGATCCATCGAACGGAGCAACTTTTAGATGCGGAAGCATCTTATACTCGCGCCTTGTAGTGCGCCGTCCGCGCCGTCCGCGCCGTCCGCACCGCCTTAGTTGAGCTAATTCATTACGTCTGATACAATAATCACTCGTTCTCTGCTACTGCAATATTCACGCGTTCATCAAGTATAAGGTTATTTGTTGCACTTCAAAAGCATACATGTGTCCGAATTAAAACGGTCAAATTTTCACATTAAATGCACCAGGAAGGTAAAGTATTGGTACGGAAACCAGTAACACAAACATGAGCTTGTACGGTAAAGTTAGCTATTTAAAACCTACGCGAGCGTCGGTGCACACTGAACCATGCCTGTGTATTCAGGCATGTGTCTAACTCTGTTACCAGCCACTAAACAGTTTTAGCGGGACGGCTCAGTGCTCTCCCATAGTTGAGTACGAAGTACTCAAAATCGTTCAACATATTAGATGCGGAAGCATCTTATACTCGCGCCTTGTAGTGCGCCGTCCGCGCCGTCCGCACCGCTTCTCGAACATTCGACAGCTGACGCGTGCGCATGCGCCGTCGCGCCGTCACCCACCATCTGTGCCGCGCGCGCTTCTCCTTCGAGAACATTCGACAGCTGACAGCGCATGCGCCGTCGCGCCGTCGCCATCTGTGCCGCGCGCGCGCTTCTCCTTCGAGAACATTCGACAGCTGACAGCGCATGCACCGTCGCGCTGTATATATACTCAAGGTCGGCGCTCGCTCGCTCAGTTGCCGCTCGTCCGTTGGTTCGTCGCAATAAATAAAACACCGCCCTTTCGCATACGTGCCGTACGTGTTCACTCATTTAACACCCCATTTCACAACCACGTTAACCAATTTAGCCATCGACCCAAGTAAGTCGCAATTTAACACCCGTTAACCAATTACATGCTTCCGCATCCTCCTCAGTGTTCCCCCGAGGGAAGCTGCGGGCAATTTTTTTTTCTACTCAGCGAAAGGTGGCTGATTCAATCGGAAGCGGCAAACACCAAGTGCCCTACAACAAAGATATCTGAGAGCATGCCGACAAACATCTGTCACGTCTCACGCTAGAGTATATAGCCGCAATCACTAGATAATTTTTAGATGCGGAAGCATCTTATACTCGCGCCTTGTAGTGCGCCGTCCGCGCCGTCCGCACCGCTTCTCGAACATTCGACAGCTGACGCGCGCGCATGCGCCGTCGCGCCGTCGCCCACCATCTGTGCCGCGCGCGCTTCTCCTTCGAGAACATTCAACAGCTGACAGTGCATGCGCCGTCGCGCTGTATATATACTCAAGGTCGGCGCTCGCTCGCTCAGTTGCCGCTCGTCGGTTGGTTTGTACGGCGCGTCGACGTCCAAGGTCGCGGTGAAATGAATTCCAACGAATCCACAAACACAATGATCGACGTCCCTTCGACCAGCGCCGCCCTTTCGCATACGTGTGTACGTGTTCACTCATTTAACACCCCCTCCTACAACCACGTTAACCAATTTAGCCATCGACCCAAGTAAGTCGCAATTTAACACCCCGTTAACCAATTATATGCTCCGCATCCTCCTCAGTGTTCCCCCGAGGGAAGCTGCGGGCAATTTTTTTTTATCCAGTGGCCGTGATACAGCATTGGCGTTTTGCTGTCGTAGCGTCGATGTGCACAGCACGTGCACTCGTGCAAGAAGGAAGGCGCATGCATCACATTCCATTCTGACCCTGCCATTCGCTCCAGCTGAAACGCGTATGTTCCATTGGTGGATTTCGTCTGGTTGCTCTTCTCCGGTGTGGAGTGCTCCGGCGTAATGTTGGTTGGCCTCTTCGAATCCACCAATGGATGACACCATAAAACGAATCAACCACGAACTAAATAAATACATACTTGCATGTTTGTTTGTAATGAGCCTTAAAGGGGTCGCGAAATGCTAGCTCTAAAACGATAATGCGAAACCACCGGCGTCCACACGCACTAATTAGGTGGCGTCATCATAAGTAACGCTTTGTCTATCAAGGAACGCAGAATTCTTTGGTACTTGCGAGTGCGGACATCCATCAGCATACGCCATCGGCGTTAATTTGAACTCTGACGTCATATTAAGCAGCGTTCTTGTGGGACGCGGATCACGTATGGCAGACCCCGATGAGCGTCTCTTGCGTGCGCTCGATATGCTGTAGAGTTCCGTGTTCCTCGATAGCCAAAGAGTCTATGCAGGTCCACTCAAGCTGATGATATAGTTAGCGCGTGTGGCTGCCAATGGTGCCGCATTGTCGTCGTAAAGCCACCTTTTCAAGACTCTTTTAAAATGGAACTCGGACTCTTGTGATCTATTCTGAGTTTGAGAAGCCAAGTACGCACACATCCATGGGGCCAGATTCACATTTAAAAGATTCTGCCGTAGCTCTTCCGCTCACAGCAAGTCTTACACAGAAGCATTGGTATTTAGACCTTGATGAAGTTCTTTTCTCACAGTGATGCCCACGCATGACTAGTCTTTTGTTTTCGTTGTTTTTGTTAAACTGAATTGTGCTCTCTTGCGGACAAATGTGTAGTGCAGATGCGTTGCCGAGGATGCGCGTCCGTTTCTCGGGAAACGTGTCCCTCAGGCGCAGCATGCACCGGTCAGCGTAATGGCCTTTCACATTATTGTCTGCGTGTCCGTGACATACTATCCACCAGACATGATTCATAGCACCACGTGTATGTTTTTTTTTCGTCACGTCTTCCTTCGCTTCATTGATTCCCATATTTTCAGTAGAAAACTTGTTTCAGTGCGTGATACGTATACGTGTTTTAGTGACGTCAAACAGTCTTTCATTTTTCTCTCTCTTTCTCTCTCTTTGCGAATGTTTGTGTGTTTGTTCGTATGTGTTTCACGCTAGATAGGAACACGTTTACGCAGTTTTATTCATACCACGTTGTACGCAGGTTCTCAGTTTCTATACGTATCATCAAACGCACGCAATAAAGACCATCACACAATGAACAAAGGACTTACTTTGGGTGATCTATAAATACACTGTTACATTGCATGTTTGTGCAGTAAACTGTTTTTTATTATTATTTTTGAATAATCTAGTGCGGAGGATGTCCATAAGTTATGTAACTCGTAACTTGAAGTAGCATCAGCACATGCATTTGTTGTTTAACAACATAAAAACAATATCACGATTAGAATGACATATAGAACAGGTTGCTATTACCATTATTTTTCTTTGGACTACTTCACACTTGTAGTAGTTGTTTAATTTTTGTCTAGGGGTCTATCTTGTCAATGGGGTGTGAGAATAACTGCTCAAAGCATGCGAAATATTGCACATAAGAAGGAAAGCTAATTAACCTAACTAAAATTTTTATACAAGAATTCGAGGGATGTAGTGCGCATACAAGTATTTGAGGTGTTTATACAAGTATTTGAGAGATGAATGGAAGGAAGGAAGAAAGCAAGGAAGGAAGGAGGGAGGGAAGGGAGGGAGGGAGAGAGGGAGGAAGGAATTGCCTGGAAACTGTGGCACACGCCCACGCTGGAAGATTTGTCAAGAACTGGGTATTTCTGACGAAATACTGTTAATTTGTTAGCTCACCGTTTTTAAACTATCGAAAAAGGTCAAAAATAAATGAGAAATGGACAAATAGCAATAACGGATATAGAAAATGAAGCAGATGATTTCACCAACAACAATAAGTAAATGAATGAATAAAGCGATTTAAAAAAAATGTAATTTAGGAGTATTATTAGGTTCTACAGTCAATGTTTTTGAAGCTTCAATAAACTCCTGCAAGGAATCAGCACTTTTCCCGTCAGTGAACCCTAGGGACAAAGCCCCCAAAGAAAGAGTTGTTGGGAAAGTCTGCCTGGCGCGGCTCTTCTTCAGCATAGTTAGGAACAGAATCAAAACAGCCTAAACGAGGCTCTTACGCCTGCTTCAATTAACGCGCAGCCACACCTATTTCTGTGACAACTGCAACAGTTTTTTTTTTTGCTGATAGGTTCTTCAATTCTTATTTCTAACGCTAAGATATACGAAGCAAGGAATTCAGATTAAAAAAGACGCGTAAACCTACTCAACAGCTTATGGTGCATAGTTTATTAATGAATTATCGGCATATAGCTATTTGATTTGACTGTTCTCTCTCAATGATTGCGAAGTCATCGTGAGACTGTGGCCTTTCCTGATGATTACGGCGACGTTTTATGGTGAATATGGCTCACAAAAGTGCTCTGCATTTGCAATGTACATCAGGGTACAATAAATTGCTGGCCGTGAAAGACATCTGCAGTGGCTTGTGTGAAGTTATTTGTGCTACCTAAGTCTTTTGGTTCCTTAAATGACAATTTGGGGCGCAAGCAATTGCTTCCGGTATACAGAGTAAAAAAAGAAAGCGATTAAACTGGGGGAGCATGCAGTGCGAATGAACACTTCAATTTTTTTTTTATAGTTGCGCTCAATTTTAGCGTAAATCAGCTGTTGATACAAGCGCCAGAACAATACCCAGAAAGTAGTGAAGGAGCCAAGAAAGTAGCCAATGTGGCTGGTTCTAGTACACTATAAATGCGGCGTAGAGTACACTGTAAACCAAATTACACCCATATAGGTGTTTTATGGTGTCTATAACTCACACCCCTACACCCCACGAAATGGGTGTATGAAGCAGGACTACACCTATTACCGTGGGCGGATTTCCGAATTTACACCCTATGGCACAAACATTTTTTGGGGTGTAAAAGCAAATGTACACCCAAGTGGCCTTAAGAGAGTGAGGGTGGAAAAGCGAATGTACACCCAAATAATCTTAAGGGCGTAAGGGTGTAATATTGCTGACACCCTAACACCCTTAAAAAACAAAAGTAGTGTAAGGGTGTCATTCTCCCAAACAGCAAAAAGGGTGTGGGGGTGTTCATGCTGAATAATGCCCCAACACCCATGCGAAAAATACCAGGATTCGAGTGTTACCCCTTTCCAGTAGGGCCCCTGTGGAAGCACGTGAAAGCTTACCCTTTATCATTCATGTGCAGATGTCCTATTGTAGCGGCTCCTGCCACAGTGTGGTAATCCTGGCCCTAGCACAGCTTTTATGGTGCATATATGAAGCACGGCATATAAGGCTCTCACATATAACATGTAATCCTAGCTGAATGCGAAGGCACCACTCAAAATGAGCTGTCACACATAACAGAACGTTCACAAAGTCATGCCATAGTGCAAAATGAAATCGAGGTTTATTTTATTAGACACAGAGCACATACAGGCTTCAGAGACAAATTGTACCTTAATCGAAAGCCTTTTTCAATTGTGCAGAACAGAATACCATTTGCTACAAAAGACCGAAAATAAGACAACAATGGTACGGCATGGAGCTCTAACTACCGATGCATGCATATCAAAGTACAACAGAATAGCCTTTATGTGCACTTAAAAAAGAAGAACTAATTTTAACACGCTTCAATGCAGCACAAAAGCACAGTGCAGTGAAGCGTACAAACAGCAAGAAGAGTAGTGCAATGCAGCATGCCTTATTCCTCCAATATACTGAAATAATATATCAATGCACACTACGATTGCCTCATTGATACGCCACAGTTTGCATGTGTTGTGGCATGCCATATGCATATTATGCAAGGCTAGTGATATTCTAATGAATGTAATGACAAAACAGTCGTAAAATGGCATTTTCATTTCGCAATAACCCTTGTGTTTTTAGACATTCATAATACTGGAGAAACAATAATACAGGAGTGAAAACAATAGGCAGAGTTACAATAGCTTAACAGTGTCACTAGATATTAACCATGAAGAATAATTGATTTAAAGATGTAAAATATCAAGCGCATCACGTATGTCTCCTTGAAACAATGCAACATGAAAGAACTTAAAATGGACACACAAAAGCAGGGTGAAAGAGTAACCACTTACAGCTAGCAGAGGTGGAACAGCCAAGCTATCATCTGGAGCAATATTTTGGAGCATCATATCTTGCTTTTCCAGGGATAAAATTTAAATTTGGAGCAGGTTTCAGGAAAAACAAACACAGCATTTTTGAGCCTGATATTCAATATTTACAGCATTAATTGATATGTGCAGTTTAGCGCCCCAAAACCACCATATGTTTATGAGAAACGTTGTAGTGGAGGGCTCCGGAAATTTCGACCACCTGGGGTTCTTTAACATGTACCCAAATCTGAGCACACGGGCCTACAGCGTTTCTGCCTTCATCGGAAGTGCAGCCACCGCAGCCGTGATTCGATCTCGCGACCTGGGGGTCAGCAGCCTAGTACCATAGCCCCTAGACCACCGCGGTGGGGCTCCAAGTTTACAGTCGTACAACAAATTAGACTAAATCACACAAAAGAAAAAATATATGTAGAACTTATTTGACATCCGCTAATTCATTCAAAATGTACGAGAATGCAGCTATTTCAATAAAAGCATTCTTGAACTGTCCCACAGTGCAAACAATGCTAACCTCCCTATTTACGAACGCTCCTCGACTCGAATCTCGTCCTTATTTGAACAAGCTGAGCACAGCGCCACCACTTGTCTAAAAATGATGCTGCGTTTCTCGAGAATCGCTGCAGATTATCACTGATATTGGGTGACTTACTCTGCCAAGAGACTGCGCTGGAATCAACTTTCTCAAGTCAAGGCGAAGCATTTAGTGAAGGGACGTTCTAAAATACGGGGGTAAAACTCACAGTAGTATTTGCCGAGCTTGTCAAACTGTTTGACAGGCGACCCACAAACTCCAGATATTCGTAAAAGAGGAGCTCAAGGGGGTGGCGAAACGAAAAAAGTAGCATACGATTTTCCTTATTGTCGCTTAAGGCTGCAAAAACCTCATAAATCACTCTGAAAGACGGCCAGCACTCATACTAGTACTCGTTATTGAATGGCATCTGCATGGCAGAGTAATATAGAGAAAAAATATTTTGTGCCCTGTGACAGCGAGTATTAGTAGCCACTTCCAAATCATAAAACACTTTTCCGCAGAGCAAAAGCGTACTCTGGCAAAAGCGACTTAAAAAGCGTTATGGACGTCATAGAAAAAGGGGGAGAATTTTCTTTAAAACCGTTTTACTCTTTCCTTTTGCTGTGAGGTTATAAAATGGTCAATTAAAAGTTATAATTGCGGTTGGCCATCTGTATTAGATTGGATGATGATGAACCCGCCTCGATGGTTTAGTCGCCAAGGTACTCAGCTGCAGTTTTCATGCAGGCGAAATTGCTGTAGGCCCATTCGCTTAGATTTGGGTGCACAAGAACCGCAGGCGGCCGAAAATTCTGGAGCCCTCCCCTAAGGCGTCTCATATTCAAATGGTGCCTTTAGGACATTAAACTGCACACATAAACCAATTGGATGGTGATGCACAAACTTACGTTGAATAATAGATTTTATGTTTCTTGATAAAATTAACAATACTGAGAAATAATTGAAGCTGGTTGGGCATTTCATAATGTTTTTGTGCAAAATTAGGAAATTGTATACAATTGACACAATTGGCGCGGCTGCTGTTCTCTTGAACATGCAAATAGAATACGAAAATAGCATGTAATATTGTGCTACAGACATTAAACATGTGCTGTAAATAGACATGAATGCCTGAATTGAATAGTCTATTTCGCGAGGAAACAACGACCACACAAAGGAAACACATGGGCAGGACGGGTGCTCACTAGCAGCTGTTTGTAGCATATATTCATAATATAGCATATATTCATACACACAACCTTAAATAGGTGGCGAGTCGGCATGAAGTACTGATGGAGTTCGTGCCCCTAACAAACTAGCAAAGTTGCGCCGGTGCATCGCTGGAAATCATCCTGAGCAGCTGAAAGGCTGTAAAAAGAAGCACGCGTGGCCATTCACGAAGTCTGCCACTGAAGTTGTTTACAAAATACCCCTATCGTGCAGAAAGAGATATGTTAGCCAGACGACGAGGCGCTGCGTCAATGATCGAGCGATGGTACATGCCCTTACGGCAAAGAATAACGACGGTGCCCGTTCAAGAGCGCATATCACTTCATGTGGATTACACCAAGAGCAATTTCAAAGGGCTTTCACAAAAGAAACGGGGTATCAATTGCGTTAGCAAAACTTCACTCATCATGTACGAGCTGGAAGCACGGTATCTAGCGATCATGTGTCCTATAGCGTAATTAGGTAAGGGACGGCCCAAGTAGGTTGCCCATGCGTTGACGAAAAGTGGGTTTATATCAGCCTGTTTCCTCAAGAAATAAACAATTGCAAATGAGTGCCTATCCCATTTATGTGTTTTTTTGTTTGTGTGGTCGTCATTTTGGCGCAAAATTGACTAATGTTTAATGCAAACATGCACCAACTATCCCAACAGCGAGTTCTACTAGATATGAACGGCACTGCTGCACATGTAAACAACAGCACGTGCAGCCGCCTTAGAACTGTGAAAAAAAGCAGCGTTATACAGTGCCTCAGAGGAGGCACTTTCACTATATTTTTTGGTAAAGAAAGGGCTTAATAAGCATAGGACCTTTTTTTGTGCTCATGACATGCTGTTAGGGTGATTTCATGCCAAATGCACAGCCATTTTGGCGACCATCTCAAATGCATTAGAAAAATATTGAGCTGATTAACTGTATTGAAAGCAGTGAAACGGTAGGATATTTCGGAGAGAAAAAATGTTCAGTCACGTGGTTGCCTTCGGAACTTTCCGGTATGTCGTTTGGGTGTTTGTGAAAAAATTTATTTTAAAAGTACGTTCTATAGCAAACTTGGCCTATATGTTGAGTTAAAGTTCTTGTGTAAGGTGTTTGAAGCTCAGTAATATTATTGCAATTATACTGGCACATATGCTTCCAAGAATTAATCCAAAATGTGTTATGTTTGCAATTTTTTATTGCAATACTGCAGTATGTATAAATATCTGACTAGTGAATACTTACTCCATGCAAGGTATATTTTGAGAAAAAAATATTTGAGTCCTCTCAAGCTGGTAAACTTTGTGAAAAAAAATCATAAATTTTACAAAGTCGTAGTTTTGTCCATATTGAGTTGCGATTATGCCATGTGGTGGCTCAACTAAAAATTACCTTTAAACATAAATTGAAAGCAAATAACCAGTTCTTTTCATATACTATTATTACATTTTTTGTTTTTAGGAAGAAAATATTTTTTAGCATTCCCATTGGCGCCTATCTTTTCATTTGGTCATACGACAGCTGCCGCATTGAAATTCCCTATTTTCATCAATGGGAAAGTTCAAAACTTATTTTCTTCCTTGAAACAAAAATATGTAATGAAAACAATTGGCATATGAAAATACCCTTTTTTTCCTTTCGATTTAGGTTTGAAAGTCATATTTATTTGGACCACTGTACAGTGAAAATCACGTCTCAATACAGACGAAAATGACGATTCTGGGAAATTTGTAATTTTTTGTCGTAATGTTTAGCAGCTCAAGATGCCTCGTAATATTATTTCCTCAAAATATACCTTTTGTGTAGTTAGTATTCATTACTCAGACATTCATAAAAAGTGAAGTATTATAATAGAAAAAATGCAAATATAACACATTTTGGCTAAGTTCTTGAAGGCGTGGTAGATGAAGAAAGTGTTTAACAGCGCAAACAAGAAGGGAAAGAAGACATAAGAACAGAGCCCTGAACATACAACCAAAGTTTATTGCAAACCAACTGCAATTTATAGAAAACAGAATCTGCACATAACCACGCACCATAAGCAGAATTGCACATACATGCACCATACGGCCTATCTTATCAACAACCGGTCATATAAGTGGACCCCAGATAACTTTACAGCAGTTAAAAAAAATTGAGGGTACGCTAACACAGGGAGCACCAAGTTGTTGAATATAGAAGGCCTCACTAATCTCGTGCTCGCGCCGATTTTTATATCCCCCCATGATCAAACACTTGTCAAGAATTGGCTGACAACAAGACTTATTACAATGGTCTGCCAAGTGTCTGGGAAGGAAACCTTTTAGAGAGTTAGCGTGCTCCCTCAACCGATCATTCATGCATCGCCCTGTTTGGCCAATGTCCAAAAGTATATAATATCTTGTAGAAAATCGCTAGAACACATTCAACATGGCACATAGCGTGTTTCTTAGTGCCTGCTTCTTTCTTAGGTCCTTCACTGTTGACCCTGTGACATAGGCCAGCGAGCTTGTCGCGTGCGCAGAACGCAACTCTTACACTATTTTGTAGCGTTAGCTACACTGGCCTCGATGAGCCAATTTCGCGTGACACTGGTCTGCGCATGCACAATGATACTCCGCCGCCGCCGCGCGCGCCTCGCCGCCGGTGTGTGCGCAATTCGATGCGCTGCGCAGACGATCAGTGGTGTCACACACTGGAGCCGGCACCTTTTCCAGCGACCTTCTTTAGCCTATAAGAAACTTCGTGTACGTAGGGAATAACAGCCTTGCTAGAATGAGGCTTGTTGAGTTAGCTGTTGCTTTGTGTCTTATTAGGCAATCTTAGTGACTTTAGGAGAGTCTCGGCAATAGAAGTTAGCAGGGGATTAGAAAAGCCTGCTTGTTGAAGGCAGTGAACTTAGAGCGAGAAACTGCACTCTATCTGGCGGTGACAAGAGCCAGTTAAAATTGCCTTTAGGCAGGAAAAAGCAATGCTTCACTTGACTAGCTTAGAATGGGTGGATGTAAAAAGAAGGCTTTTTCTTGAGCAAGGTTCGTTGATATGTGGTGTTTGACGTCCCAAAACCACTATATGATTATGAGAGACGCCGTAGTGGAGGGCCATGGAAATTTATACCACCTGGGGTTCTTTAACGTGCACCCAAATCTGAGCACACGGGCCTACAACATTTCCGCCTCCATCGGAAATGCAGCCGCCGCAGTCGGGATTCGAACCCGCGCCCTGCGGGTCAGCAGCCGAGTATTGAGCAAGGTTCGTACCGCTAATATACATGGTCAACCAAAAAAAGCATTTTCAAGTCAAGACATTGTAACTTGTCGTCATGAATTAAACTCCGACTTTAGTTCCAGTTGCTTCATTTCACGCTGAAAAACATCAAATATCTCACCAGTGCAGATGTGTGCATTGGCTCATGTTTAGCACTGGTTCTTTGTTACCTTTTACTCGCGCGGTATGAAAGAAGTCTCATGGCTAACTTCGATCACACGAGTACAGTTAAAGTGTTCGGCTACGTTGACGACTTTTTAGCGTTTTACCGCATCGATCAATCTGACCCTCGGCGAACCACCGATGAGATATATGACGTTTTCTGGCGTGAAATGAAGAAACTAGAAATAACGTCGGAGTTTATTTCTGACTACACCCTACGATGTCTACAATTAGAAATGCTTTTTTTTGTTGTTGATCATGTATATTGACGGTACGAGCCATGCTCAAGAAATAACCTGCTTTTTAGTTCCGCCCATTCTAAGCTAGTCAAGTGAAGCATCGCTTTTTTCTGCCTAAAGGCATTTCTAACTGGCTCTTGTCACCGCCAGATAGAGTGCAGTTTCTCGCTCCAAGTTCACCGCCTTCAACAAGCAGGCGTTTCTAATCCCGAGCTAAATTCCATTGCTGAGACTCTCCTAACGTCACTAAGAGTGCCTGATAAGAGACAAAGCAACAGCTAACTTAAAAAGCCTCATTCTAGCAAGACTTTTATTCCCTACGTACACGAAGTTTCCCAAAGGCTAAAGAAGGTCACTGGCAAAATAGGTGTAAGGGTTGTGTTCTGCGCACGCGATAAACTCGCTGGGCTATGTCGCTGGGTCAACAGCGAAGGACCTAAAAAAGAAGCATGCACTAAGAAACACGCTACGTGCCATGTTGAATGTGTTTTTAGCGATTCTATACAAGATATTTTTTTTACTTTTGAGCACGGTTACATTGGCCAAACAGGGCAATGCATAAATGATCGGTTGAGGGAGCACGCTAACTCTCTAAAAGGTTCTCTTCCTAGCCACTTGGCAGACCATTGTAATAAGTCTTGTTGTCAGCCAATTCTTGAAAAGTGTTTGATCATGGGGGGATATAAAAATCGGTGCGATCACGAGATTAGTGAAGCCTTCCACGTTCAACAACTTGTGCTCACTATGTTAGCGTACCCTCAATTTTTTTTAACTGCTGTGAAGTTATCTGGGGTCCACTTACATGACCGGTTGTTGATAAGGTAGGCTGTATGGTGCATGTATGTGCGATTCTGCTTATGGTGCGTGGTTATGCGCAGATTCTGTTTTCTATATATTGCAGTTGATTTGCAATAAACTTTGGTTGTTTGTTCAGGGCTCAGCTCGTCTCTTCTTTCCCTTCTTGTCGTTTGCGCTGCTAAGCACTTTCTTTGTCTACCATACAGCACCAACCAGCCGTATCAAGCACTTTGTTAGTCTTGGAGGCGTATGTGCCAAAGAAACTGCACTAATATTACTGCGCTTCAAACACTTTACACATGAACTTGTACTTAACATGTAGACAAATTTTGGTATAGAAGCAAGGAGCAGTACTTTTAAAACAAAATTTTGCACAAACAAGAATAAAACGACATTCGGTAAGTTCATAAGGCAACTACGTGACCAAAAAATTTTTCTTTCAGAAATATTTTACTGTTTCACTGTTTTCAATGCAGTAAATCGTTACAATTTTTTCGAATACACTTGAGATGGTCGCTAAAATAGATGAAATGTTTGGCGTGGAATGACCCATTAGTGAATCAACCTTTTAAGCAGGAGACATCTAGGCCGTCTCCAGTTGATCATACAACTCTAACATTATGCGTTGTACACAGTTTTCTACATGCACTGCTGTTAATCTGATAGCAAACTGATACTCATATTGGAAAAATAAATAGGTATATAGAACACATAGCTTGATATGAAGCCTTGCCATCAGAGGAATGTTCCTAAAATGTACAAGATATTTGGTGCACCCTATGAGTAGCGTCCACTTCTGCTGCAACCCTTTGAGTGAGGTCGTGAGCCCGGAACAGCTGCTTTCATGTTGTGATGAAGAGTGCACTGCATCGTCAGCACCCAGTCCATCGTAGAAGACGTAGTGTGCTTTCCTTTCAACATTCTGCATGTAAGAGATGCACAACATTCAACTAAGCATTTAAAAAATACTGGGAACAATCAGAACCTCATTACGATGTGTCATATAAAAAGCTCCAGCTTCCCCAACTTCAGCTTTACCACTATTCACTTTTACATTTACAAGCATCTGTGCATATTAGTGTACGAATGCAAGTGCCATGTTTGAGTCTACACCATGGTGGTGGTGAAAAAGTGCTTCTCTCTTGAATCATGCACCTACCAAGAACTTTGAAATATACTGGGATGCTCACATTTCAGCGTTTTTACCAAGTTCTCTTGCTTAGCTCGAATACTCGAACCAATGGGCCACTACAATGGGTGATACAAAAAATTATATAAACCCATTAAGACAGAGAAGTAGCAATATTTATCATTTACTTTGAAGGATCGTTTTGTAGACATGTACTCATCACAGATGTACAATCTACTGTGTGAAACTAGTGTAAAACATCGAGCAAGCCCCAATCTGAAACGATCAACAGCACTTGTTAAATGACAACTGCTGCTGGAAACACAGCACTGTGTATTTGTGGAAGCTCACCTCTAAATTTCTTCTTCAGTTACATAAATTTGGTGTACTGGATAATTTCATAATATGTCTTTCACAGGTTGCTTATTGGTCAACAAAATGATAACTTTAGCCCTTGAGTAAAACTGACTACTTTAAAAAATCAATGAGACGAGCTAATCTTATTCTTCGAGTGCATGCGTCAGCTGCTAATTTGCAGTTGATTTTTTTAATTCATAAAAACAGCCATGCAACAGATAATGTATCAGAAGTAAGTTAAATATATGCTCAATAAGCTCTGAACTGCTCGACTATAAATATGTATAATTAAAGAAATGCACGACTTATTGGAGAAGTAGCTAACAGGAATATATGCATGGAGGGCTTATTAGTTGGATCAGTGTATTTGCATTCGTAAGGATGAAACCTGCACAGACAAAATGCATGAAACAGACAAGAACTGTTAGGTCTGCCTGCTTTCATTTACAGCCACCTGTGTCGCCATCCTCATTTCGTTTTTCGCGAGCGTGTTCTTTAGTGGCTAACTATGCCTACACCATTATCATCTGTGCTGTATCAGCTTAACTAAAAGTTTTTTGCGGGTGTTTGTTGGTATACTTTGGCTAAGCTTTCATATGTAACCACAGTGCCAAAACCCTACACCAAAATATACAGAAATATTCTATTCTACAATATTCTATGTGCCGCACTACAATGGTGCGAAAATGCAAAAAGATGTGTGCAATTGAGTGTGGCTGTTCAATCCCTTATTAAAACACATCAATATTTCTATATCCTAATTATCTACAGTATACTAGTATAAATATAAACAAACCTAAGAAGGCATAAAAAGCGCAAATCGCTGACCAAACAAGGTACATATAAATTTTTTGGTTAGCTGCACAATTTGTAACAAAACACATGTCACGCCACTGCAAAGCGCAAGCATCAAAGGGGTACTGATACAAATTTTAAGTATTTTCGGATTCTTGCTTTAAATAGCGTATTTACTCGCATTAAAAACGCACCCCTGTCTTCGGTCACTGAAATCTGGATTTTTTTTCTCCCGCGTAATAAACGCGCCCTATTTGTCCCCTGTAGTCCCGCTAACTGACAACTGGCGCCTCCTTGCCTCCTTTACCGTTGATCTGCTTCGTTTTATTATTATTATTATTATTTTTCCATTTCTTTCGCCCACCTCGGCTCGCTCAACCCCCCCCCCCCCCCCCCATTTCTCACCCGCTGCCGCATGCCGTAAGGTCTATCTGCGCGCGGCACATCCCCCCGTTTTCTTTAACCATGCGCGACAGCGAGGGCCACGAACGCTGCGACTGTTGAGACATCGCAGCTGATAAGCACACAGCGAGCGAAGGTCACGAAGCTGCTGGCGCCATGAGACCGTCGCTTCCTGCAATGACGAGTATCGCGGGCAAATCGGGAGTTGGCAGGCAGGCAGGCACGCACTTTTGCACTTCGTTGTTCGCATGCACGAAAGCTTACCTTTTTAGCAATAGCACGAAATCCAAAAGCGTTCTCCATGTAGCTCCCAGCGTACACTCCGTTGATAGCTTGATCGGAAACACTCTGCTTGCGGCGTGCATAAGCTTCAACGAAAGCCGTTGACAGAGGAGACACACTCCGCCGCACCGAAGTTGTTTTGTACATGCCGACGCGCCACAGATTGCAGTGACTCGTACTGTACCTACTGTAAGCGCGAGTTGAACCGTGCAAGCCGTATAAGTACACATCCTGGACAAAGCAAGTGAATAGTAAAATAATAAACCACCGTCAGCCTGCAGCAAACACGCATACGACATGTTACCACCCAATTCAAAGTCTGCCTGTTGACGATGGCGATGCGCAGTTGCTCCGAGACCTCAAAACCGAAACCGAAATTCAAAGCAGCACCGTTTTATGATATAATTTTCAAGCTATGTCAAGCCTCACGGAGGAAGGAAAGGTAAGGAGCGGCCCTGACGTCACTCGTTGTGAAGCCGCGATGAAGCCGGAAGTCGGCCATATTGACTAGGCAGATTCTCCTCTCTTGTTTACATATGAATGCGAAGCAGAAGGCGCGACTCCCTCTCCGTCTCGGAAAGCACGTGGGCTGCGCAGCGCGTGTGTCGTGACGATCCGAAACTAATGGAACTGGGCTCATCACTGAGCCAGCGGGACACCTTCAGCGAAATCGCTCCGTCCGAGTATTAACGGGGAGTAACAGCTCGCCGACAACGAAGCAACTACGAGAGAACGCGTGCTAGATGCACTGACAACGGCGAGTGCTTTCACGTCATTAATTCAGCAACTGTACAGACAACACGATCGGTCGTGCGCCTTCTACGGTTGCATTCCGCCACGCGGCCGACGCAGCGTCCTGCCCCTGTGTCCGTGTTCCGCGTGAAACTAACCGGCGTCAGCATTCTGCGACCGTGGTGACTTTGAGCACGGTGCAAGTGACACTTGAACGCGGTTGCTGTTACGTTGAGATTACATGCAATGCTGGTGGATAGTGTACCAAGCGGAACAGAAAAGGTGTTTTAATACGCACATGCAAGTTATTACTGTACACACACAACACGAAACTACGTATGTGCACATGGTCCTCACGGCGCGTCTTGCTGGGCTCAACAGCGTCGTCCGTTGTCACAAGCAGGAGCACTGCTCAACCGTTACTGACCTGCAAGGCGTTCGTCGTCATTGAGCTTCGTCAAGGTGCCCAACGCAATTTCGCTGAACACTAACTGCTTCATCCGCGTCATCCGCCGCACGACACATAGATATGCACTTGTTCCACGCACTGTTGAAACCCCGTGATGGACAAAGGGATTAGTAAACGTTGCTATGAGTAATGTAACAGCCAGGAGAACACTGCGTAACCAATAACGCGTCGCAGAGCACAGATATTGCCCGCCGCGGCTCAGAACGAGACCTGGGGAGGCACACATTCCGCCGCCAGCCGCCGCCGCTCACTGCTAGACCAGCTCCACTGCGCAACACGTAACCATAACAACGCCGCCATTGTGCCTACTGAATATGGCCGCCATGATGTCATTTCCGCCACATTTTTTACGCCCTGCGCCGACTGGGCATGCCCTCTCCTTACCTTTTTCCTTCCTCCGTGTCAAGCCTCCAAGATATAGTGTAAATTTTATGCTTGACAACATATTTATTTGCTTGCAGAGCTTTGAAGTCGTTTTTTTTTTTTTTGCCACTGACGTGTGCAGGTGGCAAGTGCGTAGCCTTCGTAATGCTCATTTTTCTTTTCCCGAAGGAGGCGTGTTTGTGGCGTTGTTTCGACATTTTGGAGTCAAAATTTGTTATTTGTGCAACATAGATATAAATGAAAAGTTAGGGAAGGGCGGCGGGGAGGTTGTTCTATATTTGACACAACTCCACCCCTTTCTTATGCTCGTTTGAGGAGCTTTTTTTATTCGAAATAGGGCAAATCTAGAACCGAAAAAAGCTGCCTCGGCATGTACATGCTATCAACGTTTTTCTAGAACAGTGATAAGTATAAAGAATGTTTTAATTGTACTGTTTTAGAGGAAAGGTGAACGTATGTATGAGCCAAATGAGTGTCATTGGTGCTACTTTCGGGTCAGGATTTGGCCCATTTCGCACAAAAAAAATGCAAGCTCCCAATTTGGTTTCTTAAGTATGCAACCACAGACAAAAATGTACATGCAAATGGGTCAGGCCCCCCTTTTTTTGTCTTTCTATCCCCCTGCATGCATAAATCCTAGCAACACCCCCGCTGTGCTATTAGCTTCTTTTAAATAACCCTTTGTCATTCAGCAAGAACCTGGGGACTAGGCATTTTTTACCGACAAAGTATGAATGGCGCTTGCTTTTATTTCAAGTTTTAAATTGTGTGTGCGCATAGCAATGTGCGATTATCAGTGCATTGTAACGCCACAGTAACAGCTATCAATTACAATGCTGCAACTAGTCAACTATTCTCCATTCTTGTGGCACGGGTACATTGCACTAGTGTTGTCTACGATCGTTCACGTGTATATTAAGTGCCGCGCAAGCGTTGATATCAAGGATATAAAAAAGAACAGTAAGTGCCCACAGAGTGGTGCATACCATTGTACGAGTTCACCCGTGCTTAGCGGATGTGCGCTAAGCTTGTCCTGCGGCGCGGCATGCGTGCACAGCAGCTGCATTAGAGTAAGCTTAACCGGTTATTTGTAAACATACCTAGTTCCACGGCATGGCGAATGCTGCAAACATTCAATTCGAACTCATCCATGTTCATGGATCTAAATATAACTCACTGAATAAATCAGGGACTTGTGTATTTATGCGAAATACTTCAGTGTGAGGAAATATGTGGACCCCCATTTAAAAATTGGCCCCGTATCTGCATGTTTCTGCAAATGTCGTCGAAAGACGATAGTCTTGTGTGTGGAGAGAGTGAACAGGACATTTATTTGGTGTTCTGCGCAAGAAAATCAGTGAGTGGTATTCTGGAGGCACTGCGTTTGAGTGCCTCGAGCGCGCAGCGGAGGCGAACGAGCGCATCAACTCACGTCACAAATGAGACATGAGCGTCATCTGGCAGTTTTCTGAAAAAAAAAACAAAACGCATGGCTCTGAGACGGGTGTGCGCGCCCATCTCAGAGGTGATAAGGTGTAGAACGCAAGGCGACGGTAGGTGCCACTACCGTATCGTCTTAGAAAAGCGTTGGAAACACTCCCCGTTCCGTGCAATAATTGCATGGTCAGCGCAGCGTGATAAGCGCTACGGTCCTTAAAATTAGTTATGTATGATTTTTCTAGTAAAATATGCACATGCAGATTATATACGTGTTGTTATGGTGCCACAGACATGCGCAATAATTGCTTTTTATTTGACGATTGCACAAGCATGAACGCTCAATCTTGAGCAACATTGGTGGGCGCTGCGGATGGGGTCGGCCGTTTCAAGTACCAGACGCCGTATAGAATGGACAAACGGACAAATGTACAGGCGGACAGACAGACAGATCAAAATTTTTGCGTTGAAGGTCCCCAAGAAAGAGTATCGTTTTTAATAAACCAGGAGCTCTGGTACGAAAAACTTAGTGGGATTTCAAATGAGAAAGCGCGCACGATAGCCTGTCGAAAAACATGTGTAATCGTTTTATGTTATGTTTAAGCGCAACCTAATCTCTTTTACCAATGTCTCTGTGAGAAGTAGGGAAGAATGTACATGAGCGGCAGCAAAATATTTTTAGTAAGAATCCCAAAAACGTAACCCATGAATTAAGTCGTTGAACATGTGAGAAATATTCTGAATAATGTAAATAGGCGGTGCTATAATATATATATAATACATAGCTCAATATACTTTGGCGAATGATACGGGAATCGAAAACAAAGGCCAAAACATCGATATTTTCACCATAACTTTGGCATGCGGTTTGATTGCATCCGTTGAGATGTGATATGTGTTGATGCTCTAAACTATATGCATATATGATAGGTGTAACATTCAAGGAAACACGCTTGGGTGTAATTTGCGAACATACACCTACAGTACACCTAAAAATGACAAATGGGTGTACAAAAGGTGGAATTGCAGAAATTACACCCGTGCGGATAAGTTTGGCAGAAATAATAGGTGTAAGATGGGTGATTTGTTGAAAAATCCACCCTTAAGGGTGTGAAATGATTTGCAGTGTAGCCGAATCTGACAACCCTGGCCAAGAAGTGGTGTTTAAAACAATTAACTACATGTGCCCAAGATATGCACGCTTGTGTCTCCGGTTTTATATGAGAAACTGAAGCGTCTTGGTCAATTTTGTAGCAGGTTCTCACGCCAATGCTTAGCCTAATATAGGCACTATAACGACGTACTGTTACCTCAAAATATGCATAGTGTGAACCGGTGGCGGGTAGTGGGATATACCGAATTTTAGTGCCGCATACACGTTTTTTATGCACCACGACGTAGGTATGACAGAGCGACAAGCCGATACCCTAAGGCGCTTAGCCCCTAATACTTTGAGGACTCTGGGGCATCGCTTTCAAGACGTGATAGCATAATGAGACCTCATGCGCATCGCTAGGTCCATGCCTCAACCGTTTATTGTATGGAATTCCTACGGCAAGTAGAGTTGTTAAATGTCCACTATGCGTCCATAACACAACAAGCGAAATCACTCAAGTGCATGCTTTGTTCATGCTTTTGCAGCTGTTGTTGGTTAAATATTCTTGAGTGCTTTGTAATGGGTGTGTCACAACTAATGGAAGTGCTTTCTAATGGCTGGGCCATTCGTTGCACACTTCACGCTGACCGGCGCGATTCTACGGTTCTGCCCCACAATACTATTGCATAAAGGAGTCTCGTCGCACCGCATGACATTCGTGTGGTGATTTTTTCTAGACATTTTCAAGCAATAGCATAGCTATGTGGTAGAACACTTGTTTGCCTAGAGAAGGCTTGGGTTCGCTTCTCCCATGAACCTCAGATTTGTGTGATGATTTAGTTACATCACAGTGAAGAACGGTGGGACAACGCTCTATGCAGTTCAACATTAGAGAGACAGTTACGGGCAGCCCAACGGGCCCACAAAGTGGCTGAAAGGCTAGGTATTTAGGTCCTAACATGAAAACGTCCTTCCTCGGGACTTGTACGACTTAT
This sequence comes from Rhipicephalus annulatus, assembly GCA_013436015.1. Taxonomy (NCBI): domain Eukaryota; kingdom Metazoa; phylum Arthropoda; class Arachnida; order Ixodida; family Ixodidae; genus Rhipicephalus; species Rhipicephalus annulatus. The sequence continues at coordinate 11,034 of WOVY01002496.1, read as the reverse complement.
TTGACCTTAATAAAGTTATTGATTGCATCCATCTATTCATTCATTCATCGTTTTCGATATTTCGGTTCCAGAAATGACCATTTCTCGCTCACCACCAACGACGCCAAGGCTGACACACACACCGTAGTTTCTCTTAAACGAGCTCTTTGGCGCTATCATGTTAATAACTCATATTTTAAATCTTAAACAGAGGAGCTGCTTAAGATGCAGGTGAGAATGCTGATACTTGGGCTCGACCTCAAAAGTGCTTTCGACACTGTGAGGCACACAGCGATACTGTAGAAGATCAGTCAGCTAAACCCAGGGGAGAGATTCCACCAGTATGTCGGCAGCTTCCTCGACGGGCTAGAAGTGCGAATAAAGGTTGATGGGTTACCACCAAAGACAGTCTAGATGGGAGGTGCCGGGACGCCGGAAGGCTCCATGTTATTTATTTATTTATTTATTTCCAATACTGCTAACCTCAATGATAGGGGCTCTAGCAGGGTGGTACAAAACATATAACAAGGTTTCTTAACAAATACAACAAATTCAGACAATACAAAATTCAACTGACAATGCAGACAAGCCTTTCATAATACAAAATACATCAGGATTACAATTGAAGGAGAGCCTGAAATGTATCACAGTCAACTACCGTTACTACGCCTTTATCGAGTTCATTCCATTCTGTTACAGTTTGGAGAAAAAAAGAATATTTAAAAACATTGTTCTTGCTTTTAAATGGCACTAATGAGTATGGATGTCGTAGCCTTGTAGAATAACCGCTGTAAAAAGAAATGTAGTCACACGTTCGGCTCTGTAGCTTACCCTTGATAATTTTAAACATGAACTTAAGGCGAGCGATTTTATTTCTAACTGTAATGCTTTTTAAGTCTGCTTGGCGAAGTAACTGAGTAATAGATGATGGACCGTAAGTGTTAAAAATAAATCGTACAGCCTTAATATGAACTCTATCCAACTTACGTGTGTTCGTCCGTGTAAACGGGTCCCAAATAATATTTGCATATTCTAAAATTGGCAGGATTATTGCTTTGAAAGTGGCGAGCTTACAGATGGTGATGCCCTCTTGAGAGACCTCCTTAAAAAATGAAGTTTAGACAATGCCTTATTAAAAATAGCTGTGATATGACTATCCCAGTGAATGTTATCAGTTATAATAAGACCTAGATATTTGAACTCATTGACACGATTTAATGTTTTACGATCAACTGTATATGTATATAAAAGAGCATTTTTCTTGTTACTTATGGTCATTACAGCGCATTTGTCGTAATTCACAGCCATCTGCCACGTACTGCACCAACGCATCACTTTATCTAATTCAAAGTTCAGTGCATTTTGATCTGAAGTTGAATTTATCTCACTATGCAAAACACAATCGTCGGAATATAGTCTTATTTTAACGCCACAGTCATCCGCCATGTCATTTATAAAAAGAAGGAACAATAACGGTCCTAAAACTGATCCCTGTGGGACACCCGAATCTACAGGCAGCTTTTGTGAGAAATGTTCATTAAAAACAACATACTGTTTTCGAGATCCCAGGTATGCTTGTATCCATTGACAAAGCTGTGGGTTTCTTTAATACTGCCCAAAGTTTCATAAGTAGTCTGGAATGAGAGATTTTGTCGAAGGCCTTCGCGAAGTCTAAAAAAACAGCATCTATCTGTGTCTGGTTATTTATGGCTAGTGCGAAGTCATCGACAATTTCAACTAATTGTGTTACTGTGGAAAACCCACGCCTAAAACCATGCTGAGCTGGTGAAAGTACTGAGTGTGACTCCAAAAAGCACGAAATGTGTTTATGTATTATGTGTTCCAATAACTTGCAGCATGTGCAAGTCAAAGCTATTGGGCGATAATTACAAACCAACTGTTTATCTCCATGTTTGAATAAAGGCTTAATTTTAGAGAATTTCCAATCCTCAGACAGGACACCTCTGGATAACGATTCATTAAAAATAATCGTCAAAAATTTTGAGGACCATTCAGCATATCTCTTTAAAAAGGCATTTGGTAAGTCATCTGGGCCACAAGATTTTCTTATATTCAAATTCAGTAATAATTCAAATACGCCAGCTTCTGTGACTTCGAGATTTTCAATGGGAGGCAAGTCTTTAAACTTGCTAAAAGTGGGGGTGGTTTTGTCATCACAAGTAAAAACAGATGCGAAGTGTTCGTTAAATGCATTGGCTATTTCTGTTTCATCTGATGTGCAAATTTTCTCCCCAATGCTGTTCAACCTCGTTATGATAGGGATTCCGGAGCGGCTCAACGCGATCAAAGGCATTAACCATACAATCTACGCCGAAGGCATTAGAATATGGACCACAGAGAGCATGAGGGGGCTCTTTTGCGCTCCAAACAAGTCAGAAATCCTGCTCCACAAACCTCGAAAACCGGGACGCCCCCCCCCCCCCCCCGAGGGACGTGGCCGATGCCCGTCAGACAAGCTTGTGTGTCACGACGAAAGGAGTCCGCATAGCCACGGTGTCCAAGATGCGAGTCGTCGGCCTCTGGCTGGAAGAGAACGGTGCCGATTCCGAGCTGGTCACACGACTGCAGAAGAAAGTGGCAGCCGCCACGAACCTTACGCGGAGAATCACGAACAAGAGGAAAGGAATGAAAGAGCACAATGTAGTGAGACTAATACAGGTGTGTGCTTTAAGCCACATCACGTACGCTGCTGCTTACGTCAATTGGAATAGAAGCGAAGGCAACAAGCTGGACACGATCATACGCATAGTTTACAAAACTGTATCAGGCGTACCTCACTATACAGCCAACTGCAGGCTCTTTGAGCTGGGTGTGCACAATGCGCTCGCCGAAATCATCGAAGCTCAAAGGACTGCGCCGCTCGAGAGGCTGTCGGTCATTAAGACCGGAAGAACCCATCCTCGACTCCCTCGAGATTCGTTACCACGAGATTTGGGGACTGAAGGACGCGCTATTGCCAACGGTCAAGAATGCTATACTCACAGAGAATATGCCCAGAAACATGAACCAGTGCACGATGTGGAAAAGTGCGGATGCAGAGCAAAGGCGACCCTTAAAGAGCACGGCAGCCGAGAGGGTGTCCTTTTTCTTGACGCTGCTAGATACCCCCGCCCCGACTGAGGACAGCAGCAGAACGAGCGAGAGCAACAACGGTGTCAATCGACACCTGCCTTCTCCATGGCGGTGGTCGAGACGAGAGAACGGACACTAGTGACGGGATCTGCGAGGCTGCCATCGTCTGAGGCGGCAGAAGAAAGGGCCACAGCACTCGTAATAGTTCACAATGGAAACGTGGACACACTTTTCGTGAGTGACGCCAACACGGCGGTCCGAAACTTAACGAAGGGATGTGTCTCTGTCGAGGTGGCGCACATGCTGAATGCCAGAGTCGAAGATTTCAAGTCTGGCGCGATTGCTGCCAAGTCTCTCAAGTGGGTTCCCGCTTGGCAGGGACCTGAGATCTGACCGTTGATCTAACTACAATTAGCCCGCCTACTTCGTCAGGAGACTGCTAACCTGCCACGATGCAGACGAAAGGGCCGCCGATGTGTGACACTTCGACGATGGCAAGGCACCCGAGGTCGGAGGACACAATACCCCTGCGACGACGATAACAGACTCGAGGCCTTACAGGACTGCAAGGACATCATGGTTACTTTCCACAAGATTTTCAACTGTTATAGAAAACGCTAAGACGTTATCCACCACCCCACATGCAGCTAGAGAGGTCTCAGGCATCTGATCTAAGGTGCGTGCAGACTGACTCATTTTACAATCCCCGACACCTGCATAGACTGGGTCCCTCGCTTCACCCGTCACCTGGCTGTTCGTGGTGCGGGAACGAGACAGCCGACATGGCGCATATACTTGGGAGTGCGAGTGCAGCGTTCGACTCCACTACTCGGACGAGCATGAGTGTACCCCAGGACGACTGGCTGAGCTAGTGGCGAGTCGCCCCTCTCAGCCCACGTGCAGTGGACCGAATCTGGGCTGTCCAGCGAGCCAGGGCTATCGCCGAGGACATCGCACGATGCCCCGCGGACAAAGGTTCCTGGAGGCCTAGCCCGGGACAGTGATTTCTTCTTGGATCATAAATAGTTTATTACCTACCTATCCCCCAAAACGCTGTTTGTATGAGTCAACGTCGTCTTTGTAGCTATTTCTGACCCTTGCTGGAAAGTAACGTGAATGTCGAGAAGACGTAGAGTACAACAAATAAATCTCTGGTTATAGACGAAGACTACTAAAATTGTTACTTATTTCTAGACCAGGTATTACATGAACTATAAACACCCAATTAAAGCGGCTTTGCCAAACTATAAAATGTTCCGACGATTATCAAATTTTGTGACTAACTCGTCGCCAGGGCCAAGAGGGCAGTCGAAGCCAGAGGGTTCCTGGACTAAGGAACCCTCCCACCTTAGGGTGACACCGGGCGTCGCTCGGATCTGTTTTCTAAATAAACGTTTATTTCTTTCTCTCCCTCGTTAAAGTCATCCGGGTATCTTGTTCCGCCTAATTGTTAACGCAGCTAATAGGAAGGAAGGCAAAGCTAGGACATTTCGGCTAGAAAAAAAACATGTTTTCAGAAAATGTTTTCACTTTAGAACACCAGAACAGTTAGTTTCTTTCTTTCTTTCTTTCTTTCTTTCTTTCTTTCTTTCTTTCTTTCTTTCTTTCTTTCTTTCTTTTCTTCTTTCTTTCTTTCTTTCTTCTGTCTTTCTTTCTCTCTTTCCTTCTTTCTTTCTTCTTCCTTTCATTCTTTTTTCTTTCTTTCTTTTTTCTTTCACTCTTTCTTTCCTTCTTTCTTTCTTTCTTTCTCTCGTTATTTCTTTCTGTAGGAACACTTTCGTGGTGTTTAAATTACGTTTTGGAGCCGTTTTCCCAGCAGACAATGCTATGGCATTATTTAGAGTTTCTGGCTTTCAACCCGCAGTACTTGTGGAAAATCACTGCGCCCTCACGCGAATTTTACGTAGGTGGCACTGACACTGAGTGCGTGTTCGGAGACGTCAACTTGCTTACCTTTAGCGGTAAATAAGTATTAAAGTGATAATAAATGAATGAAAAGGGGCACCTGCGTAATTACTAATCGGAAAAACCAGGCCTGCGCACGGACTTTCAGTGCTGCATCTCGGCTAGTCGATTCAATTAGGACCTGCGTCTGGCACCATTCATTGAACACCGATCGATGAGAATCCCTTGAAAGCCGGTGGTGCTGTCTACGTGTTAAAAGCAAGGAAGTTTTAACCAACATGCCTCATTTGTGGCCCACTTAACATGTGTAAAGAGATGACATTTCTTGCTCTGCTGTGCAAGTCGGGATTTGTAGGAGGTGGTTGTTTGTTCAGGAAGTAGTAAGTGGTCCAATATGTTTCCATTCTTACAAAGAATGGGGATACGGAAATGCTTAATTGACCTTTTTCTTGCGGGTAAAAGAGTAATATTGCTCAGTAAGACTGCCTCTGAAAAGTCAGTCTGAAAACAAGAACAACGAATTGATACAATTTGTGCGCGCGCAATGTTTTTTAAACATTTTATTCTTCATTTCTTTCGTTGTGATAATAGCGAGAACAAGATCATCATTTTCCTGATACGTTTGCCTATCTAATAAAAAAAGAACAGCAAAGAAAGGACCTATATGCACAATGAGCACGCTGCACGCGCGCGTTGCTGTTGTTCATAATTGTGTATTTTGCTAATGAAGCGCTGTTGTACTATACCACCAAGAACTTTCGGTGACACGGGAAAACTGGACGAAAGTGTAGGATAAAAATGTAGGACGAAAGTGTAGGCAAAGAAAAGGCAGAGAGGTTAACGAGATTTTACTTGGTTTGCTACTTTACATGAGGAGAGGAAATGGGAGGAAAATAATAGAGAAAGCAAGGAGGAAGAAGAGCTCATAGGATTCGCGCCCACACATGTGAGCTTTCACCACGCACACTTTGACAGTCACAACTAGGAAGCGCTAGAGAGCAGTCCCTGCATGGTTGCCTAAAAGTAGACTGGGATCGAAGATGCTAAAAAAAAGAGACTTGCGAGAATTGGCTCCAAGAAATGCAGAACTTGCCAGATTGCACAAAAGACTACCAGCGTGCGCAATATAACAACGTTATGCCTGGAACATGGGGCACTTCGAAACATTTCTTACCTATCTAAACTTTATTGTCTTGGTGAAATTGTGCACTGATGAATTTATGCTTCGAGAAAGGTAGCCAAATACTCTATTGATTTCCGGGTTTCAGGAGTGATATTTAGGTCTCCATTTTTATCACAGACAGTTTCGATGATTCACTTCTATGAATTCACGTTACACTGTGTTAAGTTAAATGCGAGCCCACTGATGTCATCCATGCGCTTCTTGTTGCCCATTTAAACATGTGTCTTCATTGCATCAAACGCGAGCGAGAATCGACGGCGACGTTCCTTGTACACAAATGGGCAAGGAACGTTGATAAAAATATAGGGCACTGTTGATAAAAAATATAGGTCAGTAAAAAGTAAATAAATGCAAATTATGGTTCCTTCGTTATTTGTCTATTTCGAAACCCACTAGAGCTGTCCATTGAACCAGACTTTCCCTTACACTTCATTAAGTTTAACCCACTTATAAGTGGATCGCACAAAGCCCCCGTAAAGATAATTTTTTTAGGATTGCAGCATTTGCCGAGGAGTGCGGTTAAGTTCTTAACCACCTGTGCTTAACACCTTTTGCCTTCTTGCCCACTGATGCGAAGCAGTTTATGGCGGAGTTCAATCCGGTGTGCAGCGTGATCACCTTTACTGAGCGTGCGCACTCTCCTACCGTCTTCTGCGTGTGTGCGCGAGGAAGTGAGAGGACCCTGTCCTCGCACTCTCACGAGAAGAGAGTGAGAGTCAGCGCATGCGCAGTGGGTGAGTGGAACGGTCGCCGAGGGCCATTCTCCTCGCGTGAAGGCGAAGAGGTGGGAGGACGTGGCAGAGCGCTGCCTTTGGCTTCGCTTCTCCTTTCCTGTTTCTCTCTCCACCACAGCTGTGTGCTCGTTTATAATTCTGCACGCGCTCGCGGCGTTATACTCTCTTAGCAGCGCTGAATGTTCACTTTCAGGCACACACACAGTAATACGCACAAATGGGAGGGAAGGGGGTAACATAAGCGGTACGCAAAAAATTCGGCAGATCCCACGTACTGGGAATCGACGTTATGCGAAGCGTGCGGAGGAAAGGTGACCGTGTTGCAATTTTTTTATTGAGTGACACGTCATGAAATGACGCTAAATATATGTACAAATGTTGCACGCACAACATATGTTCAAGAGTTGCAGATGTTTATATAGACCAGTTGTTTGCACTTGCGCAACGGCGTCAAGCTGAAACATGCGCTATTAGCAACCCCAGAAGCTGATATGAAGCGCTTATACTCGCGAGGATGCTCGCTCCTGGACACTGCTACATAAGTCAACTTCAGCGCATGGCCACTAACCACAATTGAAGTTATCCCTGATGTGACAGGCCTGTATCAAAGGAGTACATATGTAATGTTTATAAAATTGGGTAGGCAGCACTGGAAACCACTATTGGCGTTTCACGAAGATTAGCGTCTATTTGAAAAGTAGTTCCGAGATCTGGCGTAGGCTCTGTGGTAGAATGCTTGACTGCCACGCAGAATTCTTGGGTTTGATTCCTGCTGGGACCCTGAGAGAGAGAGAGATAAAAAATGCAAGGAAAGGCAGGGAGGTTAACCAGACGCACATCCGGTTTGCTACCCTGCACTGGGGAGGGGGATAAAGGGGAGAAAAGAGGTTGCAGAAGATGAGAAGGTACACACAATCACGAGCACACTCGGGGAGCACACACAGTTTACAGGCGGTCGCTCAGGTTTGTTGACTTAAGGTAAAGTAGCAGTGCTTTAGTTGCTTTCTGCGCAACTGAGGCAGATGCCCAAGGTCCTAGTATCTTCTGCACACACAATGGTCCGGGGTCAGTCGATTCAAAACCATCCGTAGCTGGCATCGCTGTGTGTCGTAGCAAGCGCAGCTGCACAGGACGTGTTCGATGGTCTCTTCAGCTCCGCAGTAGTCGCATGTAGGAGTGTCTGCCATACCAATGCGAAAGGAGTACGCCTTTGTGAATGCAACACCCAACCAAAGGTGGCATAACAGTGTCGCATCGGAGCGGGAAAGGTGTGATGGTAGCTTTAGCTTGAGCGAAGGATCCAGTTCATGAAATTGACACCTTTTGGAAGGTGGTAGACGACCAGAACGTGCGTGTGAGATCTCGAGCCAGCAGGTAAAGTTGTCTTGCTGCATCATTCCTTGATAGAGGAATCGGGACTACACGGGTTTCTTCATGGGCTGAGCGGGCTGCATCATCGGCTAATTGATTTCCGGTAATACCGATATGTCCAGGCAGCCATTGATATATAATATCATGCCCTCGTGCTACGCTTCATGATGAGAATGTCTTATTTCTTCTACCAGTTGGTCATGACTCCTCCTACGCATGGTAGACTGCAAACTCTGAAGCGCAGCCTTCGAATCACAGAATATGACCCATTTTCCTGGACTTTCTTGACGAGATATTGTAAGCAGCCCTTATAGCAGCAAGCTCTGATGCCGTAGATGTAGTCATATGCGACAACTTAAACTTGATTGTCATTTCTGCAGCCGGAATTACAGCGGCACCTGATGAGCTGCTGGATGAGACGGACCATCAGTGTATATCTCGTTCGGTCTAAGTACAAACTCATGTAATAATAGCAGTGGTTTGCTTGCTTCAATGCTACTCTGGAGTGACTGCTTTTCTTTTTGATTCCCGGAATTTCTAGACGTACTTGCGGCTGGTCGAGGCACCACAAAGGGCATGCCGTTTCTCGCAGCTGGCGTATATCCTGATGGAATGCTGTTTAGGTGCTTGGCTATGACGTCTGAAAACGTAGCACGTGGTCTTCCGGAAGGTTAGAAGGGCCAAGTGGTGGTCGGGGACACGACTAGCATGTCGAATGTGCGCTCTGAGGCAATCCCACAACTATATACGTCCTGACCGGATGGTCTTTGGCAAGCATGATTGTGGCATAAGTAGAAGCGCATCGGGGCAGTCCTAGGCAGATACGCAGTGCCTGACCCTGCAAACTCTCCAATGAATGAGTATTCGATTTGCAAGTGTTAGTCAGCACCGGCAAGCTGTAGCGCAATAGACCCAGAAATAGGGCCCTGTACAGCTGTAGCATGGAGGCCACAGAAGTTCCCCATGCTTTACCGCACAAGAATTTCATGATATGCACAATAGATAGCAGTCTCTCTTCTTCAAATACGCACAATGTGGGCCCCACGAAAGACTTCTGTCGATAATTAGGCCCAGGAAACGATGCGTCCGTGCATATTTGACACTCTGCCCATTGATGTACACAGGGTATGGCGTCATTGGTTTGCGTGTAAACGCCATCAACGCGCACTTCACAGTTGATATATTTAGGCCTTGTTTTTGAAGGTAGGCTGTTGTGAGGGTTGCCTGCCCGCTGTATTCGTGCACGCACCTGAGGGCGAGTAACTGCAGCACTCCAGAGGCAAATATCATCGGCGTATATGGATAGGCACACCGACTTTGGCAGAACCTTCACCAGACCAATGAGGGCCACATTGAACAATGTGGGGCTTAAAACACCTCCCTGATGGTACTCCGCAGTAGGTGTAATGTTCAGCAGTTTTACCCTCATCTGTTTGCACAAAGAAACCACCCTGCCAGTTATATAGTCTTTTATCCATTGAAAACATCGTCCACCAATGCCCATTGCTGCGAGAGAAGTGAGGATGGAATCGTGAGCTACATTATCATATGCACCCTTCACGTCAAGAAAGAGTGCCCACTGATATGCGCTTGCGAGTTTTTTCTTGTTGAACAAATGTCGATAAATCAATGACCACAGTCAATGGAGGAGCGGCCCCGACGAAAGCCTGCCATGCAAGAAGGGTATTTGGTGTATCGTTCCAAGTACCACTCGAGACGAAATAGAACCATTCTTTCCAACACTTTTCCGAGGCAGCTTGCGAGGGCAATAGGGCGATACGCTGTCAAGTCCAATGGTGATTTCCCGATTCAAAAGTGGTACTAATCGACTTATTTTCCATTCTCGGGGAACCACTGCCGCTGAGCCAGGAGTTGTTGAAGCATGTTAAAAGTTATTTTCTAGTCTTTTTGTCCAAGGTGTCCCAACGCACTATAAGTAATACCATCAGGACCTGGCGATGACATGCGCTTAGAAGCGACTAACGCACCTTCCAGTTCTTCCATGGTGAACGGAATGTCCATTTCTGGTAATCGCGTCTCAGGAACGATCACGGCGTCGATGCTCTCGTTCATATATTCCCGGCAACTCTCGTGCAAAATTCTTCAGCCACCTCGAGTTCTGTTTTTCCATGATGGAGTGCCAAAGCTTTAAAAGGGTGCCGTTGTTGTGGAGAGGAGCGAAGACCACGAACTGTTCTCCAGATATATGACAGCGGTTTATGAGGGTCTAGAGATTCGCAGAATGCTTTCCAGCGTTCGCTCTCCAGTTGTAAATGCGTCGTTGAATCTTTTTCTGGAGCCGCCTTGCTTCCCTCAGATCGTAAATTGATCTTGTGCGTCTGTATCGTCGTTCAGCACGCCTTCGTATAGCTCGTAATTTTTCCAGTTCGATGTCAAACTGTGTTACTTTAGACGAAAATGTAATTTACATTTGGACGCTTGCATAGCTTCCACTATGGTATTTTCCAGGCTGCAGGCGAGGCCTTCTTGGCAAGCGTTCTCAACACGCGATGCAAACATCGACCAGTCAGTGCCAATTGCAACACCGGAAGAGAATTTTTTATGATACCATCGATCGTCACGTAGGTGGGTATGTGATCACTCCCATGAGTCTCAATATCGCAAAACCACTTAACTTTGTGAGAGAAGCACCGTGACACCAATGTCAGGTCAAGGCAACTGCCATACGTGAGACCCCGCAGATATGTGGGGGTACCATCGTTCATGATGGAAAGGTCGTAATCGGAAGCGAATGTAACACGGTTCCGG